>JAVIAB010000125.1:23927587-24137587 GCA_032433765.1 Megaustenia siamemsis
AGACGGACTGACAGACTGACAGACGGACTGACAGACTGACAGACGGACTGACAGACTGACAGACGGACTGACAGACTGACAGACGGACTGACAGACTGACAGACGGACTGACAGACTGACAGACGGACTGACAGACTGACAGACGGACTGACAGACTGACAGACGGACTGACAGACTGACAGACGGACTGACAGACTGACAGACGGACTGACAGACTGACAGACGGACTGACAGACTGACAGACGGACTGACAGACTGACAGACGGACTGACAGACTGACAGACGGACTGACAGACTGACAGACGGACTGACAGACTGACAGACGGACTGACAGACTGACAGACGGACTGACAGACTGACAGACGGACTGACAGACTGACAGACGGACTGACAGACTGACAGACGGACTGACAGACTGACAGACGGACTGACAGACTGACAGACGGACTGACAGACTGACAGACGGACTGACAGACTGACAGACGGACTGACAGACTGACAGACGGACTGACAGACTGACAGACGGACTGACAGACTGACAGACGGACTGACAGACTGACAGACGGACTGACAGACTGACAGACAGACAGACTGACAGACTGACTGACAGACGGACAGACTGACTGACAGACGGACAGACGGACAGACTGACTGACGGACTGACTGATTGTTGAATTCTCCGCAAAACAAAAGAATAGGTATGGCAAAAAGTAATTTTAATGCCATGAAAAATATACTAACAACAAAACAAATATCAGCAGGGCTGAAACTAAGAATGGCAAAATGTTACATCTTCTCAATATTCCTGTGTGGTGTAGAAACATGGACATTAGACAAGAAAACAGAACAGAAAATTGAAGCCTTTGAAATGTGGATTTATAGAAGAATATGTAGAATTGGATGGAAACAAAAGATAACAAACGATGGAGTTTTAAAACAACTGAAAATAAAAAGAGAACTACTAAATACAATTAAGACAAGACAAATGAAATTTTTGGGGCATGTTAAAAGACACAACAGCCTACTAAAAGTAATATTGGAAGGGAAAATACAAGGTAAAAGAGGCAGAGGCAGACCAAGACTAACATGGACGAGTAACATCAAAAGATGGACAAGTCAATCTATGACAGCCTGCACCATCAAAGCAAGAAACAGTAGAATGGCGGTCCATGGTAGCCAACCTTCGTTGCGGAGAAGGCACTCGATGATGATGATATTCTCCGCAGACACCCCCCCCTCCCCACACACACACACACTTTTTCCCCTTTATTTCCCTATCTAAGCTGCAACACGCACACTAACACACCCTGTTGTCCAGAACAATTAACTATACCAGCACGCTCTCAGTGTTGCACTTTCCCAAGCCTTATCAGTTTCTCGGTGCTTTCTACTTTGCTTTCCGCGTCTGTTAATCGTAACCTTCCTTGTTCCGTGACTCCGACGTGCTCACTTAGACGCTCCCACACATATAAGAATTACACACGTCTTGTGAGAGGGAGAGCCGGATTAATTTCTTTTCACCTTTCTCGGTACCTTGTCTAATGTGAAGGCAGGGGAAGGATGGTTATAACGTCTGGGAGAAAGAAACGCGTTAAAAACAATGAGCTAGCCGAGGAGAGAGCGAGAGTGTGTGTTTTGATAGAGACGTACTGAGAGACAGAAAATAGATTGTGCAAAAGTATATGTATGGAGAGAAAAGTTCGAAAACACTGAGAAGGAATATCGAAAGAATGAAAAGAGTGAGTTAAAGTAGGGAAAGAAAGAGAAAAAGAAGAGGGCAAGAAAGGAATCGAGTTAATCTGAGCTGGAGTGATAGGAGTTATTAGGAAAAAAAGGATTCATGTAAACACGAGGCGGAAGAGAGGGCACGTAAAATTGGAGAGGGAATCTACAGAACCGAAAATTGAGAGAGATTATGGAGAGGCTTAGAAATGGAGTGGAAGAAGTAATAGACAAAGAGATGTTAGATAGTTGGAGTTAAGGAATGAAAAGGAAAACGTGTTAAGAGGGAAAAACAAGAAAAAGCAAGAACAACGAGTAAACACAAGATGCTTAGATAACATATTTTCTTCGTTTAGGAGCAAAGCACATCAGTTTCGTGACCTGTTCAAGTTTACAATAGGAGAGAAGAAGCAGTTTTACAGTAAAACCACAATAGCTGCTGAGGATTAAATAAAAACAGCTGGGTGTTCCAGGACTGGGGAGAAATAAAATGTACAATTAGTAAGACTGAATGGCGGATGATAATGACTGATTGAGTCAAATACAATTAATAAGAAGATAAAAGAGATTTAACCAACAATTTGACAAACAGTTAATGAAAACGTTCATTTTATTTCTCTATCTCTGTCTCTCACTCTCCGAATCCTGAAAGAAAATAATTGAGGTTTGACGAACAAAGAATGGTGAGAAGAGTATAGATTAATGGGAGGCTTGATCGATAATAATTATAGAGCAGATAGAACAAGTGTAGATGAAAGTGACGATAGATCAGTGATAGTTAATTGAGCATATCACAGCAAGATAGATGATGTCATTTATTTTAGATATATGTACAGTTGTTGCGCTGTTTCATCTGCTTTATGTCGACCTGTTTAATATTATATTCATTGAATCAGTTTCATTGCAGTCGGGGTCTCCCCATATCCGCTCCACCGACCGTCTCAGCATTTCTCGAAGCGTATGCAGACTGATTTTTCCTGTAAAGTGTTCGTTGTAGACACATCCTCTTTTCCCACTAAGCACTCCGGATTGACCAGACCACTTTCCCACCTTAAGACTCATCAGCCTCTCAATGTAATCATCATTGTCCTTCCAATTCGCCTCCTCTTATTTTAAGGAATGAAGAACAAATCTGACGATGTCCACTTTGTCTAGAGTAAGGACACGCTCATTGCCAGAACCGCCAGCGAGCTGCTTTTCTCTTCGTCCTATCGTGCTTTCCTCAAAATTATTTTAGATCTACGTAGTGTTGCTATATGAGCCTCGGTAGCTGAGTGAATAGTGCGCCCACTTCCTGGTCAGAAGGGTCCAGATTCAAATCCCTAAGTGGGAGATTTTCTTTCCGACCGACAAGGCTCCGTGGTTCACCCAGCCTTTAAAAGTGGATACCAAAAATTTTTCTGTGAGGTAACGGCGGTCTGGTATGATACCGACCACATTGGTCTAGACACATGCGAAAGAAATACAGAGAGAGAGAGAGAGAGAGAGAGAGAGAGAAAGAGAAATAACATGATTTGTTCAAGACTGTCTTACAGGGACACCAGTGAAGACTGTGCATATATCGTTAACAACCTCGACCCAGGAAATAAGTTGCTGGAGCAATCACACTGGCACAAGGTCATAAATCCGCCGACGGCGCTTCCTTCTATCACAGAGGTCATCAGCTTTAACGACCTTAACCTTCTTTTGGCGCCGACAGGGCAGTCCGGTTTATAACCTTCCAATAGAAATGGCTGCCTAATCTTTCATCAGATTTTGCGTCAGAAAGTGTGTGCCTTCCTATGCTGCGTGGTAATCACTTACCCAATGAATTTTGAAGTTTTTTTCCCCACACCATGTCATGTTACTTTCAATAATAAGTTTCAGTCATTAGTAAAGTAATTTATTTCAATGTTTTCACATGAGGAGGACGGGTGGTTGGCTCAATAACTCGTGATCCAGAAAAGGAGAACGCGTGTTCGAAACCCGGCAGGGTCAAAAGTCAGGGAAGTACAAACTCGACCTGAACACCTCGTGGCGACACCTCAGGATCAGGATAAGGGATCTTTATTCTCCGGTGATATATATCCATTGAGCATACCCCAGTAATGTGATAAATGCCGTCAACACTAGTTTTTTTTATTAAACATGTGGTGACCAGTGTTCTTCATTGTTGCCATTGCCGTGTAGCTCCAGCCTGGTCATTGAATTCTACACGGTACGCATGCTGTGTCTATCCAATCACTTAATTACTCCTGGCTAGAAATAAACGTAAGTTACATTAATTTATGCGACATAATTTCGAAAGCAATTTCTAATATGTTCAATCTTGTCCTGTCATCTGACACACTTTTCTCTGGTTAAAAAAAAAAACAAAAACAAAAAAACACGCCATCTCACTAAAAAGTTGTAACAACATTCATGGGTAAGACAATAGAGAAAGTAGTTTTTGTTTCTTCTTTCGCCCTGCAACCACTTCCCATCATCATCACCCATTAGGACGTGAAACAGGTGTATTTGACTTGAGAAAACAACAAGGAAAGTTTCCGTCTGAATAGTACGAAAACAGAAGTAATTGTCATATCGAAGAAACAATCATCACCATCATGCAGCACAAATAAACAAGACTAAACTGAAACAAGTGCATCGCGTCAAATGCTTTGGCACAATAATAACATCAGATGGAAGATGCACCACAGAAATAAAAATCAGAATAGGTTAGGCCACAATAGCATTTGATGAAAATTAAAAACACAACTTATTATGCAACAAATCTATGTCAATAGAATAGAAATGAGAAAGAGAGTTCTTCAATGCTATACAGAGCCAATTCTCACCTATGGAAGCCAATCATGGTCAGTAAACAAACAAATGAAAAAACAATTAGAGGTCACAGAGATGGGATTTCTCAGAAGAATGTTGAAAGTTCCCTGGACAGCTAAACAGATCATTGATAACATTCGCAAAGAGGCAACACAAAAAGGGAGATCCTAAAAAACATCAGAAAGAAGCAATCAACATTTTTCTGGTACATCATGATAAGAGAAAAGTTGGAATACTTGGTTACAACTGGCAAAATACACGAAAAGAAAGATCGCCGACGACAAAGAGAGAAGATACTAGATAGCTTATAGCTTGGTGTCATGGCATGGAAAACAACAACAGAAGTGATGCGATGCACTGTAGATAGAAGATTGTGGAAGGACATGATCGCCTACGTCAACCGGCATGGCACATGATGATGATTTGAGTTATGAAGTACACTTTTATTTATCACTTTTGATAGGAATACAATGCTATAACTTAATTGAATCAATCTTGTATCGCACTGAATAATAAATGCACCGCCATCCTGTGTAGTTCAAAGACTTGGGTAGTAATGACATCAGTAAATGGGGACAGATGGATCCAGAATTGAGAATAGATGGAGCAAAGCAACCACACGGTGATGGATACAAACAAGACTGTATGCTACTCGGTATTTTTGCCAGTATTATGCTGTCACTACCAAAAACGGACATTCACGACTAAGCAGAAGAGAAGGAACACAATTAGTGAAATGAGCTGTTATCGAAGAATGCTTAATTTGACAACAAAAGACAAACAATAAAAAAAAATAGGTAAACAAGGGAAGCGTAGAAGTGATACTGGTCTAGAGTTACATCCAGAGAAAGCAGATGAAATTGTCTGGACATGCCACGTCGTTACCGGTCAATAGCGTTCCACAGCGAGCGGTAACAATAATGTGTAATAAGAGAACACATGGTGGAAGATCTTCCAGAAGAAAGGACAAACGGAGGTTCTGACGACATCAAGCACCAAGTGTAAGATGAATCAAAGAGCATTATCAGAAACAATCCTTATTTTCCTGCCATGCTGAAAGACAAAAGGGGATACAGAGCACACAAATTAACGTTGCACGGTGGTTTGCTGATTTTTGTCAGTGTCTTTCGACCCGATACATTCGATTTCAGTGTAGGAACGTTAGTTTGTTCATGTAAAGCTCTTTGTTGTTCTAGTTCATATAAAGGTGTAAATGATGGAAACATGGTCGTAATTTAATGTTAGGATAAGTTTGAACGTGGTTAGATAAGTCCTAAAATTGACTTGACTGTCAATGAAGTCAAAAATGTACTGTTTTTGTTGTTTGTGTTCATTTGATAAATCCTAGCACTGACATATTTGCCAGTGAAGTCAGAAATGTACTGTTTTTGTCGTTTGTGTTAATTGGATAAATCCTAGCACTGACATATTTGCCAGTGAAGCCAGAAATGCACTGTTTATGTCGTTTGCCTCGACTCAGCCTTTTCTGCTCTAAATCGTTGGCCTTTTAAAGGGCGTTAAATGGATGTTGTTATGTTGTGTTGCGATTAACAAGCTGTGATGTCTACCACTTTCACCCCTACAAATTAACCGTCATCGACATTTTTGCATACGATTTGCCTTCTCACTTTATTTGTTTGGTCAGGCTGGCTAACCTATTTCCATTCTCAATATGGCATGAGTCGTCGACGCTCACAATGGATATACCATTTTTTGCATCTACATGTTTGCCAAGCATGGACACTTACATCAGTGCTACAGAAAAAAATACAAGCTATGGAGATATATTATCGTAAGGTTCTGGACATCTCTTACTGAAATCGTAACACGAATCAAAAAGTTCGCGAAATAAAATGTACAAGCAATTTGAGTAAATACTGTTTGTGTGTGTGTGTGTGTGTGTGTGCGCGCGTGCGTGCGTGCGTGCGTGTGTTTGAAGAAAATGACTTGACCACATATTTGAATATCTAGCCTGGCATTCTGCAAGAGACTGTTAAAGGGGTAAGAAGGGGAGGTAAAGCGAGATGTGAAGATAAACATCAAAGAATGGGTAGACCTGGACTTTGCAGAGTCCCACATAATGACTAAAGATTGAGAAAAATGGAGGAGGTTAACGACGTCTGTCAGTGGTGTCAAACTACCTCAAGAGTTTTGGGATTCAAAAGAAAAAGAAGGAGGAGGAGAGATGGAGTACGATCTTTCAGTCATGATCTACTGATCTCGACATAAGCAGTCACATATGTCTCTGAACGTTTTCAGTTCAGGTTCTTTTTGAAGGCATTGGGTCTACGAATGTTACTCCGAAGTTAGAGACGAGGATGTGCTGAAGTTTACATTGCGGAACTATCACTTTTGAATAACGACCGTTGTGCTTATTTCGCTAATATCTCTCAGAGCCTAGAGCACATCTTCTACGGAAATCTTAGAGATTACCAGCATAACTCTGCCATTCATTACAATTGATAAAGCATTGGCTGTTGTGATATGTGACGGGTGATAACAAAGGGTTGCACGCGTGAATTTAATCTAAGCGAGGCAGATTTGCGGAACTGAACCCTCGCACGCACGTTCATGTTGCATGCAATCTAACATTGGTGAATGCATGTTACGTAGAAATCACGTAATCGATTAAAATCGGGTGTATGTAGTAGATATACGCTAGTGTCAGATGTTAACGCTAGGTCACAAGAAATACACTTTATCATGGTTGTAATTTACTTGTATGTCATTTTCTTGTTACTGCATACTTAGATTAAGATGAAGTGTCTTTCTTTGTTTATTTGTTTTCTTTGTTTGCCTTCCTTCCCGCCTTTCTTCCTTGCATGAATGAATGGATTTGTCGGTGGATATATGGATAGGTTGACGAGGGATCAATTAATGAACGCCAGGCTATCGGGCGAGCTCGCAGCTATGTGGTAGGTGAGTGAGTGGATGAATAGGACTTGCGGGCAGGTAGTCGGGCGGAAAATCTGTCGCACAAAAATAAAGACAGGTCAATAGATAAATGGACGTATTGGGTGAATGAATTATAGAGTCAATTGCATTATAGTGATTACATTAGAGATGAATTATAGAGTCAATTGCATTATAGAGATTGCATTAGAGATGAATTAGAAAGATATGAGAATTATAGAGTCAGCTGCATTATAGAGATTACATTAGAGATGAATTAGAAAAGATATATGAATTATAGTCAGCTGCATTATAGTGATTATATTAGAGATGAATTAGAAAATATATATGAATTATAGAGTCAGCTGCATTATAGTGATTACATTAGAGATGAATTAGAAAAGATATATGAATTATAGAGTCAGCTGCATTATAGAGATTACATTAGAGATGAATTAGAAAATATATATGAATTATATTAGTAGATGACATAAATGAGAACGATTTAGTGAAGCCTTCGAAAGCTCACTTTTTTTGGTGTGTTCGAGACACAGCCTTCAGTCGACAATGGCTGAACAATATGATGAAAGTATTGACAGTGATCGGAGAATGATTGTACCCGTGAAGATGAATAGGTGATGTTGAACCTCGTTCCTAAAGAAAATGTACCCTAGGGAAGTAACCATACCCCAAACGCAGCAATGGCTGCTAATAGGATACCTTTACCTTTGAGATTAGATATGCTAATAAGACAAATATGATCCATTGAATCTATTTATATATCATCATCTAGTAGCGTTTCCATTTGTAGAGCGTTGTTCTCTTCATCACCGGTCTAACGGAATCGCAGTCTCTAGCCAGATCTACAACTACCGCTGTTGTCAAGGTCACTGTATCTTTATATCGTGAACATTTTTCTTGGTTTTCCGGTGTCTCGTTTTGCCTGAAAATAAAATAAAAAATATAAAAATTAACCTTCCATTATTCTACTTTCCAGACAACTGTGAATTTTGACTTTGCTGTAGTATCTAAATTACCCATGTAGGATATTGCTGTAGTATCTAAATTACCCATGTAGGATGGTGTTCACATGCTAGTTCTCTTCACTGTTCAGGTTTTTATATATATCTTCATTTCTTTTTTTCATTACATAAGATGATCTAAGGATTTTTACTGTTGAGTTTTTTTCTCTCGAATAAATCGATTCTACATTATTGTTTTGTGTGATTGTCTTTGATTCGAAGCCATATGTTCCTATCCTGAAGCAACATGTTCTCATTAGGTTTGCTCCTACTAATTTGTTGGTATTGTGTCATATGTCCTTCATGTTTTTAATTTTTGTATTGCCATTAATAGCTTCTTTTTCATTTCATACTCTCTCTCTCTCTCTCTCTCTCTCTCTCTCTCTCTCTATCCCTCTCTTATATCCCTCTCTCTCTCTGCGATCAAGACTCAATCAGAGTAGGATTCCAGACTCTCACATGAAGACAGCTGTCTGTTTAAGTGAATTGATCGACCCCACAGACAGAACATCATAATTAGAGTCTGTTAGATCCACTCTGACTGAATACCTGTTAAAACGTTGCACTGTGTTCTGCGCCAGTGGCCCTGTGCATCCGATTTCAGCCAGCATTTTATTCAGGTTTGCTTTCCTTAGCCTTTGATTGTCCCCAATCTTCCTGCAAGGCAGCAGATTGTTTTTTTTCTGTAGGAGGATTCTGCCCTTAGATGGTCGGCCCTCCCAGGTTTACGAGCACCATCTGCCCGAGTCACTAGAGGTGACTAACACAGATATGCACAAACTAAGATATGAGATCTGACTAACACTGATATGCACACAACGATATGAGGCATGACTAACACTGACACACACCAAGATATGAAATATAACTAACACACACACATATTAAGATATGAGATGTGACTACCACAGCACACTTTAAAATATGAGATATGACTAACACAGATACATACACTAAAATATGAGATATGACTAAACACAGTCATGCACACACAAAGATATGAGACATGACTAACATAAACATGCACTCACAAAGATAGATGTGACTAACATAGACATGCACTCACTAAGATAGATGTGACTAACATAGACATGCACACACAAAGATATGAGATATGACTAAACACAAACACACAAAGATATGAGACATGACTAATATAGACAGACACACATTAAGATATGAGATGTGACTAGCATGGACATACATACAATTATATGAGACATGACTAACATAGACATACACACACAAAGATATGAGATGTGACTAACACAGACATGCACACAAGGATATGAAATGTGACTAACATAGACATGCACACAAAGATATGAGATATGACTAACATAGACATGCACACAAATATATGAGATATGACTGACACAGACATGCACGCACAAAGATTTGACACATGACTAACACAGATACACACTAAGATATGAGACAAGATTAACACGGACACACACCAAGATATGAGATATGACTAACATGACACAAACCAAGATATGAGCCATGGCTAGCACACACACACACACAACCTAAGATATGAACCATGACTAGCACAGAAATACATTATGATATGAGCCATGGCTTCACGGAAACACACCAAAATATGAACCATGACTAACACTGAAACACATTAAGATATGAGCCATGGCTAGCACGGATATACACCAAGATATGAACCATGGCCAGCACGGGCACACACCAAGATATGAGTCAATGGCCATCCCAGACACACATCAAGATGTGAGTCATGGCCAGCACATACACCCACAAAGATATCAGCCATGGTTATCATATACTCCCACTAAAATATGAGCTACGACTAGCACGGATATACACCGAGAATTGAGCCATGGCTATCACATACACACACTAAGATATGAGCCATGGTTAGCACAGACAACCACCAAGATATAAGCCACGACTAACATATACACTTGGTAACGTCAACTAAAGTTTGTCTGAGGTTCTTGGTAAACATCAGCCTTGGACATGGCAAGCATTTCTCAAGACCTATCTCGTTTGGCGTTACCTCAGCAGCAACAGCAGTGGCCTGTCATATACAGCAACAACGACAAGACCAGAATGCACATGACCACTGGCAGCCTTCATCGTTGAATATTATAAATCCTAGACAATCATAATTTGTTTGTTTCAAATTAGTCATTGTCGATGAATATATTTGTCTTCGTTTCTTTTTACTTTGTCAGTGGACTTTATCTTAGTTTTCTGTACATTTAAATAATGGTTTTGATATTCACAGTTTTTTTTACCGAATCAGATTTTCCAATCTCTTTCCTTCTATGAGTAGGGGACTGTGTTATCAGGGTATCTGAGTTCTGGCTTTATGTTGCCATGTATTGTGAACAGATCGCACTTCACACAATTGTTATCACATCTGAAACTTCTCAAGATATTCACAGAGCAGGTATTAACCAGGTATGGGGAGTGGATGTGCCCAGCAACACTCCACTTTGTTGTTCGAGCAGTCTAATGTTTCATCCGCTATCCTGATAACTACTTACTTTTAGACAGAAGGTTGGGTTAAATTAGATAAGTTAAATTATGTTAGAGAAATAAATAAAACGATTAAAATAGGTTCATATTTTAGAAAGACTAGTTTTGTTTATATTAGATTATATTAGTAAGATTAGATTGGATTATACATATAATATTGAATTAAATGGATAAGTTGGACATATTAGACAAGATATATTAAATTGAATTGGATTACGTTATATTGATTAAAGTATATGAAATAAATTAGATATATTTGTTTAGACTAGAGTCGATGCAAGAAGTGTACAACACTCGATAACTTTATTGTATACGCTTTTGTAAAGAGTTTAAGTTTGGGAAAAATGGCCTGATGTGAAATATTAGTAAGAATATTACATAATCTTAGGTAAAGGTAAAGTACGAGACTTGAACCGGCGTCCTAGCACGCGAGTATATACCCATATGTGCTCGGCCGCCTATCCAGAAATGTTCGGATATTTATGTATAGTGTAGCCTCAAGCATCGAAACTCAGATGCGAAGCGACATTCCTCACCTTCCCAGGATAATATACCCTGGTACCCATTTCTGCCAACGGCTGGGTCGACCGTGGGGGTATTTTTTTTTTTTTTTCCCCAACCACGAGTACAATTCACACTGCTCCCAGCGGGAATCGAACACGGGTTGTCCGAACGTCGGTAATCTAGTCGGGTGGTTTTCCCAACTAGGCTACCGAGGCCCCCCAATCTCAGGTATTAATGTGAAGATAAAGGAGTGACATTCATGAGGCAGTAAAGGGAAATAATAGCCACAAACAAGGGAAGTTAATTGGAAGACATCATCCGTAGTTGATGTGATAATGAAATGAGTTATAATGGGATCATATTTCAAATTATTTGTCATTTTTTTGTGGTGCGCTTTGATGTGATCACAACTGTTTATTCTCATCTAAAAGTGGTATTTTAGTTCTAATCTTGGAGATTTTGCGTAGTTTATGAACGAAGATATCCAAGGGCTAGTACATTGCTATCACTTCTAAAATTAATATTTTTTTGGAAGGGGTTTCATTCTGTGACATCACACACAAAACGTAAACAATTTTAGTTATAGAAATATTGATGTATGAATCATGTATGTATAATTTAGTAGAATAATGCTCGTAAATAAATGATCAAAGATTGTTAAATATGACAGTTACTGGAGTACATACCTGATTCACACACCAAACACACAAAGCTGACCTGCACGCACTGAATTGAAATTCTCTGATACATATATCAAACATACACAAAATGCATAGACCTGATCTATAAATACTTGATGAAATTGTGATACATATATCAAACATACACAAAATCCATAGATCTGATCTATAAATACTTGATGAAATTGTGATACATATATCAAACATACACAAAATCCATAGATCTGATCTATAAATACTTGATGAAATTGTGATACATATATCAAACATACACAAAATCCATAGATCTGATCTATAAATACTTGATGAAATTGTGATACATATATCAAACATACACAAAATCCATAGATCTGATCTATAAATACTTGATGAAATTGTGATACATATATCAAACATACACAAAATCCATAGATCTGATCTATAAACACTGGATGAAGTATCATCATCAAGTACCAAGCCTGCTAGCGTAGGTGATATGTCTCTCCGCAACTTTCGACCTCGACAGTTATTCATCATTTTTGTTTGTTGACTTTCTGCCAAGCTATTTTCTTAAGCTGTCTGGTATCTTTTCTCATTGCTTCCCTCTATCTCTTCGTCCTTCAATTTTCCCAGTTGTCACAATAAATTCCAGCTGTTCCCTACTCATTCCACGGCCAAAAAAATGATGATTGTTTCTTTCTAATATTGGATATTAGCTCTCTCTCTCTCTCTCTCTCTCTCTCTCTCTCTCTCTTTCTCTCTCTCTTTGCTTAGGCCTCATTTAGAATGCTTTCATTACTCTTCTTCGCTGTCCATGGTATTCTCAACATTCTTCTGTAAGACCGCATTTCTACAGCCTCCAGCGAATTTATTGTCGGTTGTCCTATTGTCTCTGACCATCCATATGTTAAGACTGGCTCTACATAACCTTTAATAATTCTTTTTCTTGTTTCTTTTGTCAAAAATGGATTGCACAGTATCGTCCTTATTTTTTTGGAAAGCTACTTTTGCCTGAGCCATTCTGCATCTCCCCTCTCTTGTACATCTACCATCTGAGGTTAACATTGTTCTCTAATATTTAAATGCATTTACCTGTTTTAATATTGTTCCACTTTTCGTTATTGAGCTTTGCGTTGATGTCTTTTTCATTGTTGTTACCATTACTTCCGTCTTTTTGCTATTAAGGCTGTCCTTTATTTTTGCCTAGAATGTCTTAACATTTCTTGAAACTCATTTTCACTCTTAACGATTAAGACTGTATCATCAGCATACTTTAATTATTTATATTATGACCTCTTATTGTTATTCCAGGCATACCCATAATGGATCTTAAAATAATCTCTCTATAAATATTAAATAAATCTGGTGACAGCATACAACCTTACCCAACACCCTGTTTTATTTGTTGAAACATACCCAATTGATTTTCTTCTTATACACATATCAAACACACAAAATCCATAGATCTGATCTGCAAACACTGGATGAAGTTCTGATACATATATCATACATACAATTAATACATCTAACATAGAAACTCTGGATGAAGTGCTAATACATATATCATACACTGGATAACAAATTTGTTTTGCTCAGAGAACTCGCACTCCTGAACCGCGCCCTCCTTTGGAAATAAAATAAAGAGAACAAAATTACACTTGCCCAAGAACCTGAGTTACAAATAAACGTGATTCATATACCAAGCCCACATCAGAAATCTCATCAAATTATGTCGACACCTTTGCTCCACATTAGACATACGTACCTAGCACAAACCAAGCCCAAACATATCATATTCTACAGACCTAAATTACTGACTCGCGCATTACTAGACACACGCACGACTTCCATACTATACCCACACACTTGACATAAAACAAACTAAAATGTGTTATAAACATGAGACTAAGATTGTTGAGTCACTGACACCTGACATAAACCAAACTAAACAATGTTATAAATATGAGACCACAAATTGTTGAGTCACTGTCTCCAGACCTAAACTCCTGACATAAACCAAAATAAACAAATGCTATAAATATGAGACCACAAATTGTAGAGTCACTGTCTTCAGACCCACACACTTGATATAAACTAAACTGAACAATATTATGAATATAAGACCACGATTGCTGATAAGAGACCCATACACCTAATATAATTCAAGCCCCAAAAAATCTACTAAACACTAAACCACAAATTCTAACTTCCATACCCCCGATCCACCTACGTGGGTTCCACTCGAGACCCACACACTTGACACAATCCACGCATACAGATCTAAAACACACCAGACCAATAGTATGTCTGTCTTACAAGTACAAGATCCAAACCCGACCTACACCTCTGTCTTCACACACATCCATAATCACATAACCATTTTGCTACCTCCACCAACGCACCATTTACATTATGTATGTACTAAACCTATCAATAATTGCCACCTTTAGACTGCACTAGCGTTGTCTTGTTCCTGTACCCACACTCGCTCACACATAATCCTGTTATCATATCCCATGCTGTTCCCAGACTTACATTAGGCTACTTCTTCCTCTCATTACTTAAATCAACAACTTCAATTGATCCAAATATTCCTCATTCAAACCTTTCTCTTCTCCTAGATATTAATGTTAATAAATTCCCCTAAACGTATCTTCTGGATACTGGACAGCTTGGTGTCATGGAATGGAAAACGGTCAACAACATAATTGATACGATGCACTGTAGATAGAAGATTGCGGAAGGACATGATCGCCAAAGCCAACCGGTATGGCACACGATGATGATAATGAAACGCATCCTCATATTAACTGTGTATTCAAAAATACTGATCCTCATTATTCATCGAACTATTATTTCAATTGTATGTCTACTTAGATCACCGGTTACTGATGTCTTTTCTGTGTGGACAATTTCAATCACGATAGAAAATTTCAAGACTTACCAAGCCTTAGCCCGTAGTGGACAATCATCCAATTCGTGTGGCCGATGGTCTCACGTGGTTTTCATTCATTGGGTTCCATCTCCACATCGAAGGTTCGCTGCCATGGAGTGCCATATGATTCTGTCTAGTCTTGATGGTGCGCGTTGTCAAAAAAGTTCACTTGCCTATATTTTGATATTATCAGTCCATTGTAATCCTAGTTTGTCTAGTCGAATTAGTACCTTCCTTTCCAAGATGACTTTTAGTAGGGTATTGTGTCACTTCACTTGTCCCAAACATTTCAGTTGCCTTTTTTTTACGAGTTGTGTTAAGTAGTTCTTTATTTTCTTTTTCAGCTAAGAAATTCTATTTTTGTCCTTTTCCTTCCACCCAATTCTCCCTATTTTTAAAAATAGATCCACATTTTAAAGGCTTCAATTTTCTGCTCTGCTCTCATATTGAATGTCCATGTTTCTGCACCATACAGGAATGTTGAGTAGATATAACATTTTAATTTCGTAATTTTAGTTCTCATGTTATCTAAGTTGATGCTTTTCACACGGTTTTAAGTGGTCGTTTTAATCACATCAACCTGCTTAAAACTAGTACAAGGCCATTTCAGGAAGCTTTATTGATCATATGGTTTAGTTAGTTGTAACTGTATAGATTGTGCCTCTCTAGATGTCTTTAAATAACATCAAAAACAGTTATTTTTGCTGATCTTTTAATAGAAAATACAAGCAACAGTCTCTTCCACTATACAAGCCAATAGTATATGCTTTTGCGTGTCAAAGTTGTGAAATTCTCATGAGATTTGTAAACATGAATGGTTAGTCGTTTTATATGTTTCTGTTGTGTAGGATCAGTCTGTGGGAAGTGGTCAGGAACATTTATCTTCTCACTTTCCTGTTACTTTTATTGTTGGTTTTTTATTCCAGAAAATTGTAGGTTATTATGCGTGCCACTTTTATTTTGTAAACAGTTTAATTCTGTTGTAAACAAAAAAGAGCTGCCATTCCTGAACAATCGGATGTGAAGACATGATATAAGCAATGTAAATTAACACATTTATAATTACAGGTATAACAATTTTCAGATTTGAAAAAGAAAGTCTATGCCACTAATGGTCTTAACTTACACAATATCTATATATTGATGTTAATGAGAATAGTCTCACTAATTTCATATTCCAAACAAGCACGTTCAGTGATAGGATTATTTATTTCCTTTCCATTCTTCTTTTTATGACATGCAATTCCACCCCCCCCCCCACCCTCATTTTTCATCATTTACGGTCCCATTGGATTAGGTGGGATGGGATGTTCGTCCTGTCGTTACCAGCCTCTTTTGATTAGACTTTTTCTATGTATGGAGCCCAACTGGGGAGCGACACAGGGTCTTGACCAGCTGTGGATTCCTGACCCATATAATATAGACTGCGATAGACATGCAAGATTGTATCAATATATAAAGTTCCCTCTGGTGCATCATTTAAGTGCCATAGTGGTGACATTCGATTGTTTTGTGAATGTGTTGTTCAAGATCTAAGTCAATTGATAGTACCACTCTTCCCAACACAACAACTTTACGTTTTCTTTGATTCATTTAGCCTCTTTAGAACACTTCATCTATTTGCTGAAAGTATGTTAGCACCTATGAACCTCCATGAAGTATTGTCAGATGCAATCTTGTCTCGTTGTAACTAATTCTCTCACCCTTCTGGACATGAATGTGCACCTTGTATAAGTTTATTTATGTACAAGTGATAAATACAATTTTTTTCCTTGGGGTAGTGGGGAGGGGGATGATGGCATTGTGGCAGAAAGACAGAGAAGAGTGATACATGGGTATAGATAGATGGAGATAGATATTCCGAGAAGGGTAAAAATAATGTAAATTTTAGGCACTTTGACTTTTTTTCCAAAATAATTTCTAATAATTGAAACCAGTATAGCTAAATAGCCCGCGACATGAGTGAAACAATGATACCTGAATCATATTTCTACGACAATTAGGAAAAAAGTTATGATTTTTTAAAGTGAATAATTACTCAAATGATGATACAAAGAAGAAAAAACCATAGCGCCAGATTTGGCATGCAAAAAAAAGTCAAATTTTAAAAAAGCCAAATTTTAAAAAAGCCAAATTTTTTAAAATTAAATTGAAAATATTATCATTATATTTGGTGTACATTTTCAAAATAATCACTATATTATATTTGGTATAAAAAAAAAATAATACTTTTTATTTGATTTGCGTTAAAAATAAGTCATTTAAATTTATATATATATCAAAGTAACTGATATTAATACGAATTGACGTCAAAGTTAACAGTCATTCTCTGCAATTTATGTAAGAATAATTATAAATTTCTATGATTCAATTCACATAAAAATAATACTAATGTTCTGCTAAAAAAGTCACATCATTATTGTTATTTTATATATAAGAAGTATAATTTTATTATTAATTTTTTTTTATTCATTTAAAAAAATATGTTTTTACAATATAAAAATAAACCAATAAGGTATCAGTGAATTAGACACATCAATAGCTATTTATCATTGTTTATTTAAACTTTAAACAGACTTCACAAACAAACAAACGAAGCTAAACAAAACAAACGTGCAAACAAAGAAAAAAAAATCACATTTGGGGAAAAACATCAAAATTTTATTAAATAACCATTGTTTGATGTTATTTATCAAAATCCACAATATGCACCATTATAGGAACATACAAAGGGCATTTAAAAATGACATTTATTGAAAACAGAAAAATAATACTGCAGGCTCCAGCAACTGTCGCTTTCGATGGCACTGGATAGGACACACACTACTGAGAGTATTACGGAACAGGCCCTTTTTTGGAATCCTCAGGGGAAGAGACAAAGAGGAAGACCAAGTAATTCTTGGAGAAGACAGATAGAGTTAGAGATGAAGATAATGGGGAAGACATGGAATGATCTTAAAAGAATGGCAAAAAAACATAACGACTTGGAAAGTGTTTGTTGAAGACCTATGCTCCACTGGGAGCTAAAAAGGTAGAAGAAGAAGAAGATAAACACTGTACACAAAGGAGCATGCAAAGGGCATTTTAAAAGCGTTTTTTGAACGTTTGCAATCTTTAATTAATATTTTTCACATAAAAACATAGTAGAAAAGATATAGGCTAATAGATATACGCTTTTGCGGTTTGCATAATTCAAAAAAAGAAACAAAAGATCTTAACAATCTTGTGAGCTGAGCGATAAACTGGGGAATTTTAACATCATTATTTTAATTCAAATTTAAAGCTGCATAGATGCAATAGTTATACTTCTGAAATTTTTTTTGTAAAAAAAAAAGAAGCAAAATAAACACAATTTTGTTAACTTAAAAAACCTGACCACTAATGATGTTGTCTGGTGAATAACAAGGATTATCTGTCAACTAACTAAAAGACTGAACTTTTTACTAATGTTATTGTCAACATGTAATGAACAATGTATGTCTAATGCTAATATGTATTATGAAAAACCATTTACATGGGATAATAACAGACACTAAACATACATACCATTTTTGACAATAGAAACACGAAAAGAAACAGAATTATTAAATGTTAGGTAGAGCCAGTCTTAACATATGGATGTGAACACTGGGCAATAGGACAACAGACAAGAAAATCACTGGAGTCTGTAGAAATGTGGCTTTGCTGAAGAATGTTGAGAATACCATGGACAGTGAAGAAGAGTAATGAAAATGTTCTGAAAGATGTCAAAGCAAAAAGAGAGCTAATTTCCATTATTAAGAAGAAACAATCATCATTTTTAGGTCATGTAATGACAAGAGAACAACTGGAATATATTGTAACAACTGGAAACATTGAGGGACGAAGAGATAGAGGGAAGCAAAGAGAAAAAAATAACAGACAGCTTAAGAGAATGGCTTGGCAGAAGGTCAACAACAGAAATGATAAATAGCTACCAAGGTCGAAAGTTGTGGAGAGACATGATCACCTACGGCAGTAGGCCCGGTACTTGATGATGATGAGTTTTAACTAAATAGCTAACATTGTATGACTCTGTCGCATTCCGTCTAATTAAATCTATATATTTTCACTTACTAACGCACTCAAAGCCAGCATTTCTGGTCTTTAACTAACTTGGACTCTTGCATGTTTCAATGAATTACAAGAATATAAATAACTTCCATCCAGAGTCCAGTCAGGAACTTGGAAAACATACCCAGGGCTTGAAGCTGAATCTGGGTGTCACCATCCATCAGCTGCTTATGGATAGCTTCTTTCAAAAACTGTTCCTTTCTTTTAAGAATTCCAGGAAGGTGCTTCTTAAACAGTAAACAGTTGCTGCCATATGGAACAGAACATGAATTCTGTTCCCCATATACCTGAGGATGGTGCCAGATTTCAGGTTCTTACCCCGCAGGAATGTTTGTAATCCCTGTGGATCCCCAGAACCTTGTTTGTACCTTAGTTTTGAAAGATTGTGGATCACGTTTGAAACCACACAGTCTGTTGGGGTCGAAGTTGTACCCTTCCACTCACTGTCCAATCTTGCAAGCGTGAGCCTGGCTGCACTTGCCAGACCATCCAGAGGGTGGACATGACATTTCAGATCATAAATGCTAAGATTGTACCTCTCTTCAAGTCTCCGAACAACACAGTGACTTACAACGAGAAGCCTACAGAGAAGTGTTTAAAGTCATGAATACACCTACAGCTTATTAAACAAGCTGAACTGCCCCGCTTCCATTTGAAAAGCCTTCCTCTACTCGGTCGCTTGTGCGTGGAAAAGTTATGTTTAATATTTTGATGAACTGGAAAGAGCTGAGTGCTTACTTTATTAATGCTGAACCAGCTCACTCAAAATTAGACACAAAGTTAAAGCAAGATTGTTGAAAGAAATGGTGCTAGATTACAACAATTACTTGTTCTTTGTGTTTGCAACACCCGTAGTCCAGGAGTTTGAAATGATGAACAGCCTTTTTCAACAAACTAAAGCTGATCCACCCCTATCATGAACTACATTTACAAGTCTTCAAAGCAGACTATATCATGCAAACGGACATTTAAAAAATGTTGATCAAGTTGATTTTGAAGTAAAATTGTTAACAGGAATATTAGCAGTTCCTTAAAATTATTTGTTCCTTGTATTAAACTGGATTTGGAGCATTAAATATGATGTGATTATGTCAAAAATGTTTGGCTTTTTTAGCACAGTTTTTTGGGCTTATATCAAAATTTCCATCTGTCAACCCTGGTGGCAGGCACTGTTAGATTGACTCCAATTCTAGGAAAAAAAAATTATTCACCGTTTTATAATTATTTAAATTTAATTGCACATTTAATCATGGTCATTCATTCTCATCCTTCTTAATCTTCATATCTTATTATAATAATATAAACCATACATTTTATTTTGATACATTAAAAACATAATAATTATATAATATTAAATGATTAATGAATTATTATTCTATTATATATATAATTATTATATTAATCATAATTAATGATTAATGTATTGTGCTTCAATGCAATAATTGGGAATATTTATTAATATTAGGCAACTGGAAATACTACATTTTAAATTTGCTATAACTAGTTATACAGTTGAGTGAGTTAGAGGCACATGATGATGGTTGAAGAGACCAAGTAACAAACATGGGGGAAAACCGGAAATTTCGGGGTAATGGTGTGGTCGTTCAAATGCCAATAATTTCAAATAGCGCTGACAGATCAATTTAAAATTTCCCACAAATATGTAAAATTGGTTTTACAATCAGGTTGTCTTATTATTTCCTTTCAATCGGTGCAGTATTTTAGTCTGCTTTGACTTAAAGGTCGACAGT
This sequence comes from Megaustenia siamemsis, assembly GCA_032433765.1. Taxonomy (NCBI): domain Eukaryota; kingdom Metazoa; phylum Mollusca; class Gastropoda; order Stylommatophora; family Ariophantidae; genus Megaustenia; species Megaustenia siamemsis. Next base: position 23,948,484 of record JAVIAB010000125.1, read on the forward strand.
GGACCTGAGTGGAAATAGTCGCTAAATCGCCCATGCGTATCAATGGGGAAATTTTATAATAATGGTGTGGTCGTTCAAATGCCAATAATTTCAAATAGCGCTGACAGATCAATTTAAAATTTCTCACAAATATGTAAAATTGGTTTTACAATCAGGTTGTCTTATTATTTCCTTTCAATCGGTGCAGTATTTTAGTCTGCTTTCACTTTAAAGGTCAACAGCGGAAATAGTCGCCGATCGCCCACGCTTGCCGATGGAGCAAGCATATTCATGAATTTTCGTGATTTTCGCATTATCCTAACACGGATCACTTTAAAATTTCACACACTTATGTAAAAATAGACGCTAAATCTAACTATCCATTTAATTTAACTTAATCTTACCTTATTTTGGTAGAAAATGTGATGAAACCATAGTATGTAGCTGGAAAATTAAAAAAAAAACAAGTAATAATCGACACCGATGGTTTGGCGTCTGCTATAAAACAAAAAGGAGCCTCGTTGTGAGAAAACTAATTTAATTTCCGTACATGGCGTCCTTACAACATCGTCGGGAAACAATTGATATGATGTTTATTCCGGAGTTAATTGAGATGGCGCGAAAGGCAAAAATGGCTAATTTCCATGGAAACCGAAAATCTGGAAACGGCTTCCATTGGATACCAAAGTACCTATGTAAATCTGTGTTCTTGTATATATTTATACGAGTATGTGTGTATATACACGCGTACATGAGAGAGAGAGAGAGAGAGAGAGAGAGAGAGAAAAGAGAGAGGAGGGAGGGCATGTTTACGTCATAGATGATGTAGAAGAGATCTACAACACACAGTTATGACCCAATGTCAAGGGCGCGTGGAAGAATTAAAGGCAACATAAACATGGCGTACATGAGGCCATTTTCTCTCCAACGCAGGATCGTTCCTCCAAATGGGTGGTTAAGAGTGTGCTGTTATCACATTACTGGAGCTGGGATTAGATTAAATAGGAAAATTAATAGCCGTAAAATTAATAAAACGGAAGTCCAGGCAATAGACGGAAGGCAATCATACGGACGAAACTACTTCAGGAGCCTTGAAGTTAATTGATTCATAAATTGCATTCCTATGAATCTAACTCATTAATCTCTTGGCTCGAGGATGGAGCCCGTTGTCTATCGAATTAATTACTGCCAGTTTTTTTCTTGACATGTTGAGAATTACTGCTGTTAGTTAACACACTTTATATTTCTCCATTTCTAAACGAGACTGACTGTGCACAGTGGCATTTATCACTCTTCTACTTAAGTCAAGGCTGTCTCCATGCATTGTTAGGTGTATGGGAAATATGGTGTTCGTGACTATATTTCTTGTAGGTTTATTAGTACACTGGTTGTGCCTCAAAAACTTATCGGTCCGGAAAAAAAAATATTTGTATCTGGAATTGAACACCAACTCTTTTGATCAATAGCAAGTGCACCAGCTACTCAGTTACCAGACTTTGCTTGCAATAATCCACCAAAAATGAAAAACAAAATAAAGAACTATAATATATGTTCAATGCAAATGTCTCGCTTCCCTTCCAAGAGATGCATTCTTTTATTTGATACTGTGACTATTTGTGTATGTATATTTTTAACAAAACTTCCAGAAAGTTTATATTAATTATTGGCATTCAACATTGTACACACTCTAATATTTAAAGAAAAATAAATTCTTTGCAACAGGACAGTAACATTAAATATATTCTAATTATAGATGGCGTTTTGGGTGTCAGTGTCATTGGTCTCTTATGTGTATCTGCCAATGGCTTCTCCCCCTTTACTTGGCCAACGGGGGCGAAGGGGCACCTGTTAGTTCCAGAGTTAATACGCTCAATGACTGATTCACTGTCTCGCCAGGAGCGGTCGGTGAACCAGAGCTATCTAAATCCTATTCCAACTCTTCGCGCCTTCTCTTTTCTTCCCACCCTCACACACATACCACCACTAAGTAACAGACACACCAGTTTGACCATACGAGTAGGAGGGATCGAGAGGGAAAGCAACCCTGTGTTCAAAAACAACACGCTGAAGATGGATGTATTGGGCCGAATGCCAAATAACACAGATTCATGTCAACCATAATACAGGAGCGAGAAGGAGAGGAAGACAGAGAAAGAGATGGAAAGTAATCATCAAAGAATGGACATATACGACTAATTAACGTGTTTTCAATAGCGAAACACGGAAAAAAAAAGACTTTGCCTTCAATATGTTGTACTTGTATTTATTTACATTTCAACTCTATATAAGGGTCAAAGTATCGACATCCTTTTTAATGTCTTCAGTCTCCTTATCATTCTCGAATCCAGTTCTTCTTTCATTATCTTCATATATACCACTCTTAATATTGATCTTTCCTTTTTATCACGTTTATTGAAATCCTTCATTTGTATAAATCGATCTTCATGCTTTTCTGCATGTTTTCGTGTTAATCTAGTTATCACTGTTCACTTCACGCAATTTTCAGACATGCCTATAATAGAAATTAAACTCCATCGCCAACAGCACAACACATGATGGCATATGTTAATAGTTAGAAAGTGGCTTTACAAGTCATTAAGTACCTGTTCGGTTTTGAGTAAACACGTCTTTCTTTCCCCTAGTTTGACTCACCTTTTCAAGATGACTAAGGGGAAAGAACTTTACTCGCAGCGACATCAACAGAGAATACGTGGTGGCGTCGGCATCGACAGAAGCAATTTTCCGCTGAAATCACCTATGATAATATGAGCGTCGATTATAAATCTATTTCTGTTCTCAGCTTGTCGATTTTTGTTTTAAAATAAGCAAACTATTTTGCTTACTTGCTCATCGTATAGGATCGCCTGGTAAGAGAAGCAGAGGAAGGCAGAGATGAATGCCAGTGTGACATTGAAACGTAGGGGAAGGTCGTGTTAAATGCGCTATTGTTCTATAAATAGCGTTTCGTTTAATAAATCATCAACAATGACAACCGCGATAGAGCAGTGCTTAATGTCCACTGCAGGACGGACAAAGGGTGGGTTCGATCCTGATCGACGGCTCCAAGTTTCATCCAGTCTTATAACTACGGAGATTTTATGGGAAAGAAAGGCTCACTGGAGTAATACTGACCACATTACCCAGACAGTCATTGTTTTTTTTTTTTTAAGTGGTTTCTATAGTTTTGTATAACAAGATGGCTGCAGAACACGAGGCAGAGTTAAAAAAAAAAAAAAAGAATAGACTTTTGACAACGTCATAAATGAGTGGTTGATGTCGCTAGAATAACGAGGGCTAGAAATTTTTACAAGTTGCCTAGACACACCAGAGTATACCAGAGATGGTGAGTAGGATTTGACAAAAACCTGTTATATTTTTTACATATATGATCCGTTATTAAGGATTAAACCAAAAAGTAAAGTACTTAAGCTCATCGCTACATTCTTTCAATTATCTTCTTGCCTTTCACTTTTACTGCTTCGGGTGTCGATGGAGATAAGCAGTTCTTGTTCTCGCACTCTTGTCAGTCATTGCCACTTGCTGCTGTTGTAGAGTTTCTCTAATGTGGTCACTCCAACATAATCTGGGTATACTTCGAGCTCTCTGTCCTTTTCTTTTTGTGTGTTCCTTGTATGATATGACATCACTAAACATTCTCTCCAGGCGGTCAAACATATTTGTTGTCACTGCATGTTGTTATAGTTAACTGAAAACCGTAGAACTCTAGCAAATGTCTGTACTTGAATTATATACTATTGGGTAAAAAAAAAAAAAAAAAAAAAGTAAAGTACCCCGTCACGCCAAGTGCCCAGTATATGGAATATGGTGTTAGTGACTATAATTTTTACAGACCTTCGGCACATGATTTTTGGGGTAATGTGTTCAGTATTATGTCCGTAAATCTTTACCTTCCCAGAAAAAAAAAAAAAACAACTCAGAAATAAAAAGCAGGATAGCTCAGGCCAAAATAGCATTTCAGAAAATGAAAAATATCTTATGCAACAAATCTATGTCAATAGAAGTGTGAAAGATAGTTCATCGGTGCTATATAGAACCAATTCTGACATATGGAAGCGAATCATGGACGGTAGACAAACAAATGAAATGACGATTAGAGGCCACAGAGATTGGATTTCTCAGAAGAATGTTGAAAGTTCCCTGGACAGTTAAAAAGACCAATGAGGAAATTCTTAAAGTGGCCAACACTAAAAGGGAGCTCATAAAAAAACATCAGAAATAAATAATCAACATTTTTTTGGGCACATCATGAGAAGAGGAAAGTTGAAATACTTGGTTACAACTGGCTAAAATAAAGGAAACAGAGATCGCGGACGACAAAGATAGATAGCTTAGTGTCATGGCATAGAAAATAGTCAACAACAGAACTGTTACGATGCACTGTAGATAGAAGTGTGTGGAAGGACATGATCACCTACACCAACCGGTATGGTACATGATGATCCTGGAAGCCGATCCTCTTGTCCTTAGTAGTCCCATACTACTGGGTGGTTAACGATATATAAGCAACATTTCAATATTGTTGAAATTGATAGCAGCATATATTTTTGTCCGTTAATCATAACGATTTTGAATCCTTCATCACTGAGTGCCGTCTCCGCAATGAAGGTTGGCTACCATGGAGCGCCATTCTGCTCTGTCTCTTGCTTTGATGGTGCAGGTTGTCTTGGGCTGATTTGTTCATCTTTTGATGTTACTCGTCCATGTTAGTCTTGGTCTGCCTCTGCCACCTTGTGTTTTCCCCTCCAGGATTACTTTTACTAGGCTATTGTTGAATCCTTCAGCCCCTCAAATACCTAACTACTTGTACTTATTTACAATTAGATGTACTCGGATGCCGCTCAAATTAATGAACGAATCTGGTATTATTATCTTTTATACACTCGCATTTTAAAGGGAACTATGGCTCCATATTTGAAAGCAATTATGGGCGAAAGTTGTAGTTGGAAAAAGTATGCTAACCCGGATTCTTGCAACTTGTGTTTTGTCCATTTCCTGTCTTTATTTTTTTAAGCACGAAAAAAAGGAAAAACGTGTCTTCACGTTTATAAATGATGCCGGTCGTTCTTAGTTATGAGCGATTGAAGCCGGATATAACAAAAATAGGTGCCCATGTCGAATAAATAGTAAATAGGGATGTTCATGCAGGATTTGTATCAAATGATATCAGGCAACATTTATAGACACGAGGAATTGAAATATTTTGCTTTACAGCATTAGACCACAACAGATGGAAGTGGGGTAGGACGGATGCCCATCCTTTCTCTCTCCAACTCAGCGACCCAGGTGCTAATTATTTTCCTCAGCTCCATGGACTTGAAGGTGCTAGGCTGGGATTAAACTCGGTCGCTGTAGCCTGTGCTCTAATTTGACTTATCGTTTCAGCGCCCCAACAGCTCCACAGGAAACTCAGGGGATCAGGCAGGCAAGCTTTTTATTATTAACTTTAACTTGGGCCAACATTCTTGAAGATTAGAAAGTGCGCAAGTATTACTATATCTGTCTCATCTTTTAAAAAAGAAAATGGTTCTCTATGTTGTGCAGCGTTCTGAGTTTAATTTGTTTCTATGATTTTGATGATTTAATTAGGAAGAAAAAAATGTGAACACAAATTTGACTTTGTGATATTTAGTAGTTTACAACTTTAAATCATTGTAACCAAAATGAGGTCTGGGTGGTTTAAGGGTAAGGCCTCTGGACAGGAAGGTCATGGGTTTCCATTCCCACCATAGCCGGTGGGAAATGTTCACTAATCGAACCTGTGGTTTCTTGGTGGCTTTACCCTACCCCGGTCTTTGGGTAGTGAGATCAGATGCCCAGCCCTCGTGGAAAACGGCGAAAAACGGGAGGCCCGGTGTGCACTCCTGCACATTAAAGAACTCTTGGCAATTTAAAGTCGAAAAGAACAGGCTAAAATGGCCGCTTTTTGGGCAAAAATTGTTAGGCAAATCAACCCTTTTACGCCGTAGATGGATGTTACGGGCTAAAAGGAGCTGATATCGTGGCTATGCCGTAAAAATAGTGACACAACGCAACTACGCCCACTTGTGAACGCTAAGAAGACTAGAGTTAACAAATTAAAAATAATAATAAGAGTAATATTCCTGAATAAAAGAAAAAAAGAGCTTAATTATTATTGGTAGTACTTGTGGGCCATACAAATAAAACAAATACAGTTTCAGGTACGTCATGGCCACATTATAATTGATATTACAAACAAAATGCGTCTTGAGCACTTCACTCTGTTGCATCCAATCACTGTTTATATATATACCTCGCAAGGTACAAACAATAATGAAGTCATTTCGTATGCTATGCTTGAGTTGCATACTTAGAAACTCTGAGAGATAAGCGATATAAACAATGTAGTGTTTGGTCCTGTTTTTGTATGTGTTCCATTGTAAAGGAAACATTCTGCTCCTCCATTTTCTGTTGCATTGGTTGCTGATGTGTAGGCATGTGACCAGGAGGGGTTTAAGTAGTTTTTCTTTTATGTATCTTAGCGTTATTATTCTTCCTCCGTGTTCTCCATTCTGGATGTTTTTATACAATATGTCGGAAATACTCTCTGTTAGTTCACGATGACGCTGCTTTCTCCACTGTGGATGTTTGTATTGAATGGTTTAGCTACCGTCATATAGTTTATTGTATCTGCTTTCTGCATGGCTTTTCTTGATTCCACAATGTTTCCGCTTTAGTTTGCCATTTCCTAAACTATTTATTCTCTAGTGCATGGGATGATTAGTCAGTCTTGTGAATTTATCATCTTGTTGTTGAGTCCTGGTGTCTCTTCTTTCTTCCATTGATGGGTGTTGAAAAAACCGCCAGTTATGATTCTCATTGCTTGGTTTTGGAGTCTGTTGATTTTCACAACATTTGACTTTGTTGCTGTTGCTCATTCTGCAATGCCATACTCTAGGACTGTTCTCACTCGACCCAGTTGCAACAGGAAAATATTCAAGAAACTTTAAGGCAGCGGCGGAAGCTCTGAAAACTGTAGCTCAAACTCTCTTGAAGGAGAAGATAAATAAAGACAATATTGTATTCATCACAGATGTTCTGTTAGTAGTTACAGCACGGAAGATTCATGGAAACGAAGAACTTGATAATCTACGAGAATACTCTACAAGCTCTGCCTGAGATGCAGAACTGTAATACAGTGGATCCCATCTCACTGCAATTATTCCTGGAAACGATGAGGCAGACAGGTTGACAAACAAAAAGGTGACAAATTACACCAGCAAGATACAAGCACAGTTTATGAGAAATCAAAGAGTTTTGTCTGGAACAAATACATCAACAAATGGAATGCAGAACACCAAGACCAACAGAAAAATGCCTACCATCAGCTCAACAGAAAAGAATAAGTAACAATTTTTAGACTCAGAACTGGCTACAATATATTGAAGTACTACCTGTCCAACACCTGATAGGAACTCCTGATGAATGGGTCTATAGCACAGGAAAAATCACTGCTGAGCATCTGCTAACAAATCATGCCCAACAAATGATGAACAAAGTGACCAACACCGGTTCCATATCGGGACAAGCGACCAACACAAAGTTATATACGATTCTTGACGTGCTTGTAAGGAAAAATAGCAACGACTGACAACAAGATCCTGGCCATATATATTCTGTGTAGGCTGTCATGATCCTATTAAAATCAGCTGCATCTTAGATCTAGATATTCTTGCACTTTCTTTTTCTATGTCGCTTCATTCAAACATCTTAACTAATATCAGGCAAGTGACCCGTATGATATGTGTTTTTGTGCTTAGCATTGCAAAGGTTAGCTTTGCTTTCGCATCATCTTGTTTCGTTACCTGTCGAGAGTATGTGTCGGTTCGGTTCTTTCTGCATGATAAGAATCTCTCGAAATCTCTCCTTTATCTGACACGCGAAACTGTGCGTTGTGTCAAATATATGATTGCCCAGATATCCGGTCTCTCATACATTTATCAGTTCCGGCCCCTGTTGTAGCCTCGCTGTCTGAAGCAGCAAGCCGGTGAAGGATTTGATTAATATTATTACTAATGCGGGGACTTGTCCTTTGATAATGTAAGCGTATTTGTTTTAATCGTCAATGCGAAGCAAATAATAATAATCATAATTATTATTATATATTATTAATGAGAGAGATAGAAAAAAAGCAAAAGGTAGAACTTAGTAAGGTGGTAGAAAAATAAAAGTAATATTAGATAGAGGTAATATAGGGATGAGCGGAGAGAGATGAGAAGGAAGATAGACAGAAAGCGAGAGGAGTTAAGGACTGATGAAATATAAGAAAGGGGGAGGGAAGTAGGGGAATAAATGTTAGAAAAGTAGATGTGGAAAGATATTTTCATAGAGAGAAGACGAAATAGACTGTATACTACAAATCTTAATGATAATGAAAGAGAGAGAGAGAGAGAGAGAGAGAGAGAGAGAGTATGAAATGTTAAGAGAGAATGAAAGGAAGAAAGATGGCGAAAGTGAAATATTTTTTAACGCTTTATTTTATAGATGAGTTTGATCACGTTGTTGAATATTTTTTATTTTGTTAATCGTGTAAATGCGATGACATTTAAATTGGCTTATATAGAAAAGATGTTGAAAGATAATAGTTTGGTGGAGGTAAGAAATAATTGAAAGAAATGAAAAAAAAAAACAATAAAGAAAGAAAGGTATTCAAAGAAAGGCGGAAATGAGAGAAAGGGAATGTGTGTGTGGAAGGAATACTTCTAGAGATTGGAAGCATGAGTGGTGAAATGAAATGTAAGGATCGAGAGTATACAAAAGACTAAGAGACAAACTAAAGTAAAGAATAAATGAATGAAAATAGATGAGCAAGAAGAGAGAAAACATCAAACAGAAAGGAAGGAAAGCGTAGAAAAGTTCGAATATAGAAGGACGATGAACAGAGGGAATAATAAAGATACATAGGAAGGACAGAACAGATTAAAAGAGAGAGAGACTAGAAAATGGAAAGAATATGAAAAGAAGAAGAAAAATATGCAATATAAGATTTTGAAAAAAAAATAATGGAATAGAAAATATAAGGGCACATAAAGATAATTGTAAGGAGAGAATGAGAGTGTAGAAAGAACACTGGAAGGCATCGTTAACGCGTGGACTAGTTTTGTGGAGAATTGATGACATCACTAGTTTCACCTTTATGGTTTTCTGCCACATCTCAAGAATTATATAATAAATGGGATATTGACTAATGCAGTTCACAAATAGAAAATCGACATTCAGAAATAGAATATTGACGAATTTCGATAGAATATTAATAGAGCGCTGACCGGTCGATTATGACAGAGGTACGTCACGTAATATTTCCAGCTGAGATGCAAGGAAGCTTGTCTGTCCTAACAGCGTCCAAATACGCCCAAGAACGACACTACATCCAGAAAGGAAGTGACTAAAAGAACAACATTGCTTTCTCAGACATTAGATTAGATTATATTATTCATTCCTTCTTACTTCTGTGACGCTTCAATGCAACAGCAGATACATAAATAAATAAAGAAAAGAAAAAAAAAGAAAGAAAATAAAAAGAAAGAAAGAAAGAAAATAAAAAAGAAAGAAAGAAAGAAAAAGGAAGAAAGAAAGAAAAGAAAGAAAGAAAAAGGAAGACATGAAGGGATGGAGGGAGGTAAGGAATATTTTCGTTGACGCAGTTATATATTTCAATCCTATAATATTTATATCCAATGATTTATCAAGCTAAGTTATTTGTACATACAATCTCGTAAATAAGCATTTTTCATTTTCCACCTTTATAATCATCTTCTCTTCTCTCTTTCTTTTTACAGCCCACTCCCGTTCCATAAATGTTATTGCCTGCAGCACATTGAATTAACGTTCAATTCTTCTCTTTGTATCCTTTCCGCTATTTTGTTTTCTGAGTTGGTTTCACAATCATTTTGTGTGATTAATTTTAATAGAAATATCTTTATTGATAAATAAATAAGGGAAATATACATGGACATGTACACAAATATTATATTTAAAAATGGGGAAACCTCACTAGAACACCATATCCAAGACCAATGTATTGATGGAATATTAGAAATAGTAGGAACCATAGTAGAAGAGGGTAACAGAAGTGCAAAAGACAGCAACATATATCTAACCTTGCTCTGAATGGCAAATGAGGAAGGAAAGAAAAAGAAGAACGGAGGAAAATGAGGGGTGGGGGTGTGGAGACAGGATATTAGAGGGTAAAGTTAATATTTGTTATTGAAATGGAAGTTTGCAAACATATATACATGGTGGATACACACACGCCTATTGAACGTGCAAACAAGATGAACCGTACACTGAACCAGGATTGGAAGGAATCTTGTAGCAATCAGTTTAGCGCCCTTCCGGCCTAGAAGTGAAGCTGTGATAGCCAGTAATATCATTTTCATGTTTGATATTCAAGTATTGCAATTTGAAGAAGTTGGACTATAATACATCACACATCTGCAATATTGTGTGCTGGTACCGAGTGACTAAAATACTTCAAACATCTACATTATGTGCTGCTGGTACTGAGAGACTAAAATACTTCACACATCTACAACATTATGTGCTGCTGGTACTGGGAGACTAAAATACTTCACACATCTACAACCTTATGTGCTGTTGGTACTGGGAGACTAAAATACTTCACACATCTACATCATTATGTGCTGTTGGTACTGGAAGACTAAAATACTTCACACATCTACAACATTATGTGCTGCTGGTACTGAGAGACTAAAATACTTCACACATCTACAACATTATGTGCTGTTGGTAATGAGAGACTAAAATACTTCACACATCTACATCATTATGTGCTGCTGGTACTGAGAGACTAAAATACTTCACACATCTACAACATTATGTGCTGCTGGTAATGAGAGACTAAAATACTTCACACATCTACATCATTATGTGCTGTTGGTACTGAGAGACTAAAATACTTCACACATCTACAACATTATGTGCTGCTGGTACTGGGAGACTAAAATACTTCACACATCTAAAACATTATGTGCTGCTGGTACTGAGAGACTAAAATACTTCACACATCTAAAACATTATGTGCTGCTGGTACTGAGAGACTAAAATACTTCACACATCTAAAACATTATGTGCTGCTGGTACTGAGAGACTAAAATACTTCATAAATCTAAAACATTATGTGCTGCTGGTACTGAGAGACTAAAATACTTCACACATCTAAAACATTATGTGCTGCTGGTACTGAGAGACTAAAATACTTCACACATCTAAAACATTATGTGCTGCTGGTACTGAGAGACCAAAATACTTCACACATCTACAACATTATGTGCTGCTGGTACTGAGAGACTAAAATACTTCACACATCTACAACATTATGTGCTGCTGGTACTGGGAGACCAAAATACTTCACACATCTACACCATTATGTGCTGCTGGTACTGAGAGACTAAAATACTTCACACATCTACAACATTATGTGCTGCTGGTACTGGGAGACCAAAATACTTCACACATCTACAACATTATGTGCTGCTGGTACTGGAAGACTAAAATACTTCACACATCTACAACATTATGTGCTGCTGGTACTGGAAGACTAAAATACATCACACATCTACAACATTATGTGCTGCTGGTACTGGGAGACCAACATACTTCACACATATACAACATTATGTGCTGCTGGTAATGGAAGACTAAAATACTTCACACATCTACAACATTATGTGCTGCTGGTACTGGGAGACCAAAATACTTTACACATCTACGTCATTATGTGCTGCTGGTACTGGGAGACCAAAATACTTCACACATCTACAACATTATGTGCTCCTGGTACTGGGAGACCAAAATACTTTACACATCTACATCATTATGTGCTGCTGGTACTGGGAGACCAAAATACTTCACACATCTACAACATTATGTGCTGCTGGTACTGGGAGACTAAAATACTTTACACATCTACATCATTATGTGCTGCTGGTACTGAGAGACTAAAATACTTCACACATCTACAACATTATGTGCTGTTGGTACTGGGAGACCAAAATACTCACACATCTACACCATTATGTGCTGCTGGTACTGGGAGACTAAAATACTTCACACATCTACAACATTATGTGCTGTTGGTACTGATAAAATACATCAAACATCTACAACATGATGTGTCTGAACTGAGAGACTAAAATACTTCACACATCTACAACATTATGTGCTGTTGGTACTGATAAAATACATCAAACATCTACAACATGATGTGTCTGAACTGAGAGACTAAAATAATTCACACATCTACAACATTATTTGCTGCTGGTACTGATAAAATACATCAAACATCTACAACATGATGTGTCTGAACTGAGAGACTAAAATAATTCACACATCTACAACATTATTTGCTGCTGGTACTGGGAGACTAACAATACTTCATACATTTTCAACAATATGTGCTGGCATCTTGAAAATAAAATATATCACACATCTTTAACTTGATATGCTGACTCCTCTACCATTTATGTGGTAAGACATCACTGTACTACATTGTCAAATCACTTAAGATGTGTGCTGTCAGTCATGCAAAAATAAAGGCACTAGCGTACACCATATTCCCCATTCACTTTAAGACGTGTACGGAATCCATTATATCTGATTATAGTTTTCAATCCGCATCCTTAATTCTGACTGCTTTCAGGTATATGAATTACATTTGATAAATTATGTAACAGTTTGTGTTAGTTATAGTTATATTTCATATATTTGTTGTATAAATAATTAACAATTATGTATTTATCAAGAGGAAAAAAATAATTTTTCCAGAACCACACTTTTACACCGTGACAGCAGAGGGCGGCTGTGTTCTTCAAACAATTCATTGAATAAAAAAAAAAAATAGGAAATCACTTTTGAAATTGTTATTCTAGCACAGAAATGTTTCAAATTCTCGTAGTCAATGACTACTCAAACATGGGAAAAAAAATTACATTTGCTTCTTTATCATGTGCAAACTTATCTTTTCAAAACTTCACAGTAATTCATTATTGAATTGATCCTGAACTTCTTTACGTGCAATCCTCACTTCTCTCAAATGAACTAATGCCCCAGACTTTGTTGGATTTTATTCATCTTTGAAAGCGTTTACTGTGTTAAAGTGTCTGGACTAACCATTTACATCGCTATCTTTAACACTTAACCATTTTTAACAAACGAGTGTATGGGCAATGTGGAAACTGCGAATCTTTAAAAGATAATAAAACTGAAATCAAAGCCAAAATCGCAATGTAAATATGAACATATGTCAGCAACGGGATAAAAAAAAAAGTCTAAATACAACTTTAAAAAAAAAGAGAGAAAAAATTACTTAAATATATTAAACGCAATAAAGCTTCCACATGATAACGAAGTGAGAGAAAGATAAAATACTGATAAGAGTAAAGAGAAACGGCAGATATGAGCTAACTGAATCAACGTATCAAAAATAGACAGATAGGATACCGGCAGTAAAGTGAGCTGTAAGTGAGGTGGGGGAGGAGATATAACGCGATTGATCAAATGACTTACTTGCTGTATATATAAAAGGAGTATAAAAAAAAAAACCAAAGTAATGAAAGACGAAAATAGAGGTTAATAACAAAAACCAAAAGGAATGAAAGCATAAAACTCTAATTAACCATCTACTCGTATATAGATGACATTTAGTGCAGCACAATCCAAAGTTAGGAGTAGGAAACAAGTCATAAATGTCGCATCACAAGAGTTGAAAACGGTTGTGTCCTGGGTGTGTCTTCTTCAGGTTGCTAGATGTTGAAGGTAATTTCATAGCAAATGATGCTGCAGGGATGTAAACATGTTTATACCTCCTAATATTAACTCGCAGCATGTGGAAGTTCAAGGGTTAATACTTTTCCTGTTGGTGTTCTTCTCTTATATAAATTATGTTGCCTTGAAGCGTTGCAGGAGAGAGTAATGAATGTATAATATAATCGGGTGGTTGTACACATTTTGATTGTTCTTTCTATTTGGATGTCGTGTCATTCTAGGACGTACAAGGACAATGTTAAGTTTATGTCATATTGTCTTACTAAATATCCATATTTTCCCTGCAAAACATTAGTTTTGATTGTATGTCTAGGTGAACGTAGAACATGGTTATGATTGTATGTCTAGGTGAACGTAGAACATGGTTGTGATTGTATGCCTAGGTGAACGTAGAACATGGTTATGATTGTATGTCTAGGTGAACGTAGAACATGGTTATGATTGTATGTCTAGGTGAACGTAGAACATGGTTATGATTGTATGTCTAGGTGAACGTAGAACATGGTTATGATTGTATGGCTAGGTGAATGTAGAACATGGTTATGATTATACGTGAACGTAGTCATATGGGTGTTATTCTTTAAGGGTGTCAAGTGTTTAAGACAATAGCGAGAAAGAAAGAAAAACTAAACATCATAATAGATAATACGACTTTGAAGCAAGTAGACAATTTTAAATATCTGGGTAGCACGTTAACACAAGAAATTAACCAAGAGACAGAGATAGATATAAGGTGTAACAAAGCATGCCAAGTTATAGGCCAAGTATCAACACTATTGAAAAACAAAGCAATAACTACGGAAGCAAAAAGGGCAATATACAAATACATTTTTCTACCAACTCTGAGTTATCAGTGCCAGAATTAGACGCTGGACTCTAGAACAATAAGAAAGATAACGACCACCGAAATGAAATATGTCAGAAGAATGACAGGAAACAGCTTAAGGGACAGAGTAGGAAACACTGACCTGAGGAAGAAACTCGAAATTGAACCAGCCATCGAATACATAAAGAAACAACATATAAATTGGTTCGGCCACATAACAAGACAAAAAGAACTAACAATGACTCAAAGAGCCTTAAATAAAACGCCACGAAAACGCCAGATTAAGAGGAAGACCAAGAAATAGATGGATAAAGGGAATACTAGAGTCACTAGGAGGAATAACATCAGAAGAGGCCAACAGAAGAGCAAATAATCGCAGATTGTTTCTCCCCTCGACGCCAACGGCAGCAGAGGAAGGATAGACGAAGAAGAAGTGTTTAAGACCTTGGAAGTAAGACTCACATAATGACTGCCCTTCATTGTTGCAATATTGGGGTCTCCAGTGGCGTTACAGTTAGAACGCTGTTTTGGTAATAAAGTGGACGTGAGTTCATTCCCAGCATGACGCTCACCAGTTCTGTGTAGCTAAAATATTCAAATGATAAAATATACTATTCTCACTAAGTTGGTGAATGCAATAGTTGCGAGATGAAGCATTTTCCTTCCTCACTTCCATCTGTTGTGTCTTAATCTATGAAGTTTAATATTTCACTTATTGTGTGTTACTGTGTATCATTTTAGCACACACGCACGCGAGCACGCACACTAACACATATTTATGTAAATGCCGAGTCATCTGAAGCGTAGCGGCCAGGGAACGGAGTCTGCGACATATATTCGTGCAGATGGCGCAATATGATGGCGCTACTGCAAAAGAATTTATTGTTCGTAGTCTTCTTATTGACACGTATTGTGGGACAGCCATACAAATCAAAGATACTGATTCCTGGAAGAAATATAACCAAGGCAACAAGTAGTTTAGGTAAATATTCATTAAATTGACACAGTAACTGTCATAGACGGCACCTGATCCGAGCTGATCTTATTAAAGTTTGATGCCTTATTACTTTAACAAGATTCTATTATTAATGACTAGAAGCCACTGGAAAAGCTTTGTCATGGGTAGTTGATTGTGATCACGTTAATGGGTCGGTGAGAACATGGATCAGAGAGACCATTCAGAACAGCCATAATAAAAATAAGTTAGCGGAACGTTTTGACTTGATGAAAGCACAACAGTTGAGAAGTGGTTTCCTGGAATCTTCATATTCATGAATCTGCTGAGTTTGATGCATTTTTATTTTTAATTGGCAAGAGATAGAGTAGGAACGCCCCTCTTCAGTTTTCACTTTGCCACAGTTGATCGTTGCGGAGTAGAAATTTCTTAAAAAAAAAAACGCAAAATGATTACAGCTCGTGAAAATATGTTTTACAGTTTGCCACGTTTAAAATAAGAAGCACAATTTCATTAAAATATAAAAATAAAAATATATGTTTTTACGAGAATTTGAAGCAATAAAGTTGAAATTATCCTACAGTAAGTAAATAAATAAAGGGATGTGAACATTCTACTGTTTTAACTTGCAAAAAAATGACTGCACTTCTCCTATTTAATAAGTCTGTTGAGGAGTCTGTGTTCAACTGGAATAAAAGTTGAATGTTTCGTGCGGTCGTCACGTGGTGTACAGGTCAGAGTTGTTATTTCACCCAAGGGAGAGTAAGATTTGGACCGGAGATCGGATCCACGTTCACCGTTTCACTGGCAAGTTTGTATACATTCAATCTGTATCCATTCAGTTACTCATTCCCGGAACTGTTTAATGATAATAATTTAATAATACTTGACTTTACTCTGCATCTGTTGCCTGTCAGTGTTGACGGAAAGTGAATATTCGGGTCAATGCGAATTATTGTGTCTAATGTAGGGAGCTCATGGGGATGTTTTCAATTTTATTGATCTATAGTTTTCTATGTCCGTCTTCCCTCCCTATCTCTTCGGTTGCTTCTGTGTGTCTTAATGCTGTCGTCAGATACTATCTTATGTTGTTTGAATAGTTATAGGAATAATAATAGTAACATGCAGGGATAATATTAAATGTATGCTAAAAACCTACAATTATGCAGCTGGTAAATATATATATTCCCGTGTGTTACCGGGGCTTCATTATGAGGGAAGTAAAGAATAGTGACACTGTGACCTTCCAGGCATGTCGTAAGAGGCGACTAAGGAGTTTGATCGATGGCTTGACAAGCTGTCATTGTAAAAAGTGTTGTTATGGAAACAGAGCCATATATTTTAGAAGCAGTGATCTCTGCAATATGGGCCATTTTGGCACCTAAGGTTTCTGTTTTTGAGATTGTGGTTCTGCCCTATGTGCCGTCTTCGGCTCGAAATGACAATAGATAGATATAGATATATCTTCCTCTGTGAGATAACGCCTTGTTCAGCTATATATATATATATATATAACTTTGTTTATTTATGTATATTTTTGTTGTTGTTGACAAAGTAAACCTTTTAACGAACTCAAGAAAATAAAAATGAATGAACTCAAGCTGGATATGGGAGAATGTTGCTACATTGCAGGTACATCTAGTAATATATTGATACATTGCTGGGTGGATAAGCAGAGCCAGTGATTGGTCGATTTCAAGATTAAAAATACATACAGACGTACTGGACTGAATGTGGCACGTCTAGATCGAGGTCTCTCGTGTCTGCCTTCGGCGGCGATTCTTCACCCACGCATTTTAGCTGCCTATTTGTAACAGGGTAAATAATAGTTGAACATGGATACTCCTTTAATTTGTTGTCTCGGACCTGTTAGGAAGGGTACACACTTTATAGCGCTATTACAGAAGCTTGAGAACCAGACGGTAAGGACGACAAAAAGCAGATGTGTGGCCAGGTATCATTTTGGCTGCCTCAACGATGTCAGCATATGATATCTTGTCTACTGTTGTTCGTTTTCTGACGCTATTTCTTCCCTATCCCATTTGAGGAAAGAAAGAAAACGAATGTCTAGATAAACATGCCAGAGAAATCTAGTTCTAGAGCTGATTAGAATTGATTCAATGTTATTATTGTGCGTTACTTATCTATATTTTTGGCTTCATTTTCTCTCTTTCATGTATTTCACCTTATTGTATATATTACTAGTCCTGGGTTTATTGCTTCATGGGATGAACATTTTAATAGCTGTTGCTATGATGAAGAGATGAAGGAGTTCTCATAGTTGTTACCATCAAGGCCTTCTAGTCAAAGCTACGCAGGATCATGTTCCATCTCATCACAGTGGTCTCGAGTTGTCATCAAGGCCTTCTAGTCAAAGCTACACAGGATCATCCCAACGCAGTGCTTTCGACAACATACTATTCAATCTACTCAAGTAAGAAGGGATCGCAGAGGGAAGGCAACTCCTGTTAAAATGCCTAACATATTCGGATGTTTCGGATCGAAAATGGTAAATATCGCAACATTAGCGTCAATTGGTTGAATGCTTTAATGGTCTTGAATGAGCAACGATGTTAACACAGTTGTTGTATACGTGTTTCTTTATTGGGGGCGGCAAGGGGGATACTTTAAATCGTGCTTTGGAATTGTTGAAAATATAAGTTACACAACGTGTAGCGTTGTATTTGTTATAAAGTACACAGGAACATCAGTGGTGTAGTGTTGGGGCGTTGGTTTGGAGATAAAGATCATGTGGATTCCTTCACAGCTTTACGCTCTCTAATCAAACTAGTTGAACAAAATTGCACCTGACTTAAAGTGCAAAAACACTGACTCTTTCGCCTGTAAAGGGTACTGGCCCGAGTACTGTGAAATGTAATACTTCCCTCTCCCGTGACATTAAATTGCGTTTAACCTTTAACTTTCTAATTGTGAACATTTTGAATATTTAATACCATCACTATTATCTGTGCGCGTTAAGTCCGCCCCCACAGACATTGAATGGATTGTGTGCTCGTGTATTAGTTATTGCTTCTTTGTTCTCAGCCAGTGCTACTACTGTATCACGATTTAGTGTTATGTTGGGATCGATCATTACTTTACTTCCGACGAATCTTTAGGTGCTCCGATTTCCCCTTTTAAATATCGAGAAAACTCCGAGAAAACTCCGAGAAAGAACCCTGACACATGTGCACGAGCTCCGTAGCACGGTCTAGTATTTAATTTTAGAATTGTGTGACCGTAAACTCCCTTCCGTAGCTCGACAGATGCAAAACTCATTCTTAGCACGAGTATGCTTATCGTAGTCACGTGTGTTTATACTTCCTTCCTTAAGATCACCATTGCTGACGCCTGAAAACATGTCATTATTACAAAGTAACCGTCCTGCATGTCTACAAATATTGATATTACCAATTATGGTAGTTGCTAACTTGTTGCTATTTTACTAAATACTAGAACATTTGAAAATGGGCACCAGAGATTTTATTTGGCAAACTATCTACCTATCTATTGTTCTTTCGAGCCAAAGACGGCACATAGGGCAGAACCACAATCTCAAAAAACCAATGGCACATATTGCAGAGATCACTGCTTCTAAAATCTATGGCTCTGTTTCCATAACAATACTTTTTACAATAACAGCTTGTCAAGCCATCGATCAAGCTCCTTAGTCGCCTCTTAGACATGCTTGGAAGGTCACAGTATCACTATTCTTTACTCTCCACATAATGAGGCCACGGTAACACACATACAAGATTTGGAAATGGGGAAACCTAATGTGCTACTGACCAATCATGCATAGCTGTATGTCACTGATTCTTTAGTTGGTTTGCTAATTTGTGTCTTTCCAGGAAAATAAATAAAAACCCTTGTTGTATGAATTGAGTCATACACTCAAAGTGATTAGAAGAAACTGTATTTTAAAACGTAACAAACTTTCAAGTTAAACTTTGAATATTACATCTCCCAATCACCTCAACTTTGTCAGTCGTTGCTCTATTTTTGTTATGCTACTAACATATTATTCGTGTACATTTACTTTAGTTGCAAAGGTTACCTCTTTGTGATTGTAGTCACAAATTGAAACCTCCCCCATAAAATATCTGCTTTAAGAATGAGAATAATGCTTTATACTCAAGACACCTTCTTCCATACATGCTACAAAATTTCCGAGATTAAAATTAAAATGCCATATGGAGATGAAAATAAACGTCCGTTGTGTCGATGTCAGTGTACAAATGTTACCCATATTGGCTACATCTCACTTGTTTGATACGTATCCTATTATCTCCACTAAATAATGTAATAACAATAACAGTTGTTTAGAAAAAGTAATAATAATTTACTATGCATGAAATGTATCGATGCTGATCATTTTTCTATTTAATAGTTACACACGCTGTTATTCCTCTGCTCGATAATCTCTGTCTATATTTTGATTGTTCAACTATCGAAACTTATCTTTGTGATTCCCCGAAAATTCCAGCGATAGAGATAACAGTTCCATCTGTTAAATGAATTTTGGATTTGTTGATCTATCACCAGAGTTTCGTTCTAGTCTCTGCACAAGATTAAACCGTCGACATCCGCTAGTGTGGAAAACAGAACGTGGCTAATGTTTAGTAACTACTACTCGTAGCGTACACCAGTGATTCTCAAAAGTTGTTTTCTTAGATCTTTACTTTAGAACCATCATCCATATACTTAGACAGTATTTATTACATTAACGTGATCAGCCCAACATCGGACCGCTGTACTTTTAGAGAAAAACAAAATGCATGTTACAATTTAAATTCGCCAAATCCAGAAATCGAACCCCAACTACTTGGCCAATCAGATGAATTGCTCTTATTAACACTTATAAATAATGTCGCGTTAAATAATTTAAAATGTTAATTTATGTCTTATTTGATGATATGTGTTTGGAAATGTGTATCATGCTAATGAATTAATTTCTGTAACACTATATGTGTGTGTGAGGTATTGAGCATCTCACTATTCTACGTTGCTGTGCTTCTAAGCTGTTTAGTTTTATTTGTCCAACATTACTGGTCACATCGGTAGTTATTTGACGCGCTAAAGTTCATATGTATGCAATCAATATCTTTCTGACTTTTTACCACATTATTTTAGCCTGATATGTTTCTTCTATTTTGTCTTAATTTCTTTTTTTTTACACTTTGAATTGTTGCTCTATTTTCATACTTTGAATTTCTGTTCGATTTTTTTTTGCGGGCGTTCGCCAGCTTTCACCTCTGTCGAAGTCCCTAGAGACTAGGGACTGAATTTTGCGTGTTAATCCGTTTTTCCCTGGCAGCCGTGTGCACATGGGTCCCTCGCCGCACAGGCAGATAACTCCGTCCTTCGGAGGAACTCATATTTTTTTCGTCGATGAGTAATTGCCGTTTCAAACCGGGTCTCCTTGCTGAGACCAGGGTGGTTGCCGCAGAGAGAAATTATAAATACAAATCCCAACTGGTTCAGACAGGATGTGAACTCACAACCTCTCTGTCTCATGGCCGGCGTCTTGCCTCGAGACCAACCCGTCCCCCAAATTTTTTTTTGTTAATTGCCACGAAAGTTTACTACAATCAACAACCTTTAAGAATGTTGTGTTAAATCTCCACTTAAAAGAAAAAACAATCGGACCTTCAAGTTCTGATAAAATTAAATGTAATAGCCTAAACGAATCACACGCAATTTGTAGTTACAAAATTTGTCACTGAATATATGGATAAAATTGGGACGCAAATCAGTTCTACCTTTCAGCGCTGATAGGTCATGACCTTTTAGCTGCATACTCGTTGTAAAGATCAGATAGAGCTAACGATTGAGGACCGTTTCCTCTGGTCTTTGGAGATAACAAGTTTAGAACCTCTGAATGATAGAGTTTATGTTGCCCAAGAGTTACTTCATCACTGACTAGTGTTAGAAGATTGCTGAAATAAATAGATGGAAGAGAGAAAAAGTGAGATGGAGATGTACAGACGAAAGTAGCGATGGATATAGGAAAAGTGAAAAAAAATGGAAGAGTTGGAGAGAGAGAGAGAGAGAGAGAGAGAGAGAGAGAGAGATAGAGATAGAGATAGAGATAGAGATAGAGATATAGAGAGAGATAGAGAGAGAGATAGAGAGACATACATAAGTCGGTTCTAGAAAAAGTGAATGGAAAAGAAAAAGTGAGACATAGAGAAAGACATATATCTAGAGGAAGAAAACCGGATGTAAACACACACACGCACGCACGCACGCACACACCACACACACACACATATACATATATCAGAAAGGAACAATCAACATTTTTCGGGCACATCATGAGAAGAGGAAAGTTGGAATACTTGGTTACAGCTGGCAACATAAAAGGAAAGAGAGATCAACAAAGAGAGAAAATACTGGATAGCTTAGTTTCATGGCATGGAAAACAGTCAACAACAGAACTGATACGATGCACTGTGGATAGAAGATTGTGGAATGACATGATCGCCTACGCCAACGGATATGGCACACGATGATGATATATATATATATATATATATATATATATATAGAGAGAGAGAGAGAGAGAGAGAGAGAGAGAGAGAGAGAGAGAAAGATCTTGTAGGATGTTCAGTAACAAATAATAACCAATTATCTTCTGATAATACATTGTTTAGAATACAATCTTTCAGGTAACGTTGTTGGTAGATGGGAAACTGATGTAACGGCAAAGTTTTGGATAATTTCTCGTAGGGAAAATAGAACGACAGGAAGAGAGAGAGCGAGTGCGTGAGAGGGACAACATAGAGACACTTACAAGTGCATAACAACAAGAACATAAAGAGTTATAGAGAAGAAAAAACATTAATACATACAACGTGAACGAATGAGAGAGGGGCAGAAAAAAAAGAGCGAGAGAGAGAGAAGAGAAAGAAAAAGAGCGAAAATTTGAATAGTATTTTCTAAATATAAACAGATGTTGTGTCGATAAATGATAAATAGTTCAGATGTGAACTCGCTATCCTTAACAAGAGGTGACCATGTGATCATCTACATTTTGAATAAACACTCTACTAGCACAGTGTGATAAACTGGACAAACAGGCTTGTGGGTAGTATGTTCAGACAGAGTTGTAAGTAGAACACAAACATGTGAGGAGGACGCATATAAATATATATATATGCAGGCTTTTTTCTAAGATTTTCACCCACTCGCTCAAAATATTTCTTTCTTTCTATCGGAATTGAAATCTGAACCTAACATATCATGATGACTACACCTGGGTATGCAGCCCTTATTCTCCAGCCTCATGAATTAAAAAAAAAAGCGCGTCTATGTCACGTGATGTTAGGACCATCACTACCGCTTTCCGGACAGAGCCATGGGTTCTTCAATCTTACACACACAAAATGTTTATCATCACGCACATTCTAATTGTGCCATGTGCTGGTTGACCATTCCTGTCATTCGTCTAGAATGCTTCTATCCTGGCAATGCACAATTGCACAGCAGTTCTGTACAGATAGTGATATCGTTTCATTTCTTTCAAAGTTCTACATTCTACCTATCTGTCTGAGCATGTTTATGTTATCCGCTTACCAGCTAATTTATCCGTTCTTCCGTTGCCCTGAACACCAGCGAGACCCGGACGGAAGAAACGGGTAACAGTGCAGACCTTTGACCTCTATGAATACTCCAGTTATAGCCTGTTAATGGGGCCTGTCTAGACTTGAAGATCAAGCTCATCAATTCACTAAGAGCACATGCAAGAATGTGATCTTGTGACTCTAAATAGATAAAATCTTTTGTCAATGCAGTTACCCCCACCTTCACTCTTCTGATCGTCATTGCGCAGGCGCCACTAACCTCCTCAAATGTGTTGGCACAACATGCAGTAAACGTCCATACACTGCGTTGGTGGTTACTACAGGATCTGCCGTGTTAAATGTTGCAGCGACAGATAGTTACAATAAACACGAGCTGGAAAACACACAAGGGGTATTTCAGCAATAGAAATATGTTACCATACGCTAGTCACAAATATAAGATGTCAAAATGAAAATAAATCCATATACTATTTCAAACATGTAAGAACAACTTTCTCCACATATTGTGGAATGAGTAAACCATAGTGTGACAGTTAGTCCCTACCATACAACACAAAACGGTGTCTATCAAAACAAAAACACATCTTTTCCAAAACATTTTCGTTCCATTACTAGTTTAGATATTGTGCGGACTCTCACAAGTCAGAAAGGAAAGTTAGTCACACATAAATTACATGCACAAAGAAGCAGTTGGGGTGACCATAAGAGATAGATTACAAAAAAGGACCATAGGATTACACATTTCAGTATAAAGTCACTCTTGAAACACACGGAGATAATAAATAAAATTCTTTGACCACCTAAAGAAAATGTCATCTGATCATATATTTTTTCATGACTATAAAATAGTGGGGCTAACTATTTGTCCTTTGAGAGCAAAACAATCCTGACTTGACTTAGAAGAGCTGCAGCCTTCTAACGATTCGATTGTATGGAAGTAGTGCACAAGACGAAGTGGTGGACATTATGAAGTAGTGCACAAGACGAAGTGATGAAAATTATGAAGTAGTGCACAAGACAAAGTGTGGACATTATGAAGTAGTGTACAAGACGAAGTGGTGGACATTATGAAGTAGTGTACAAGACGAAGTGGTGGACATTATGAAGTAGTGTACAAGACGAAGTGGTGGACATTATGAAGTAGTGTACAAGACGACGTCTGGACATTATGAAGTGGTGGACATTATGAAGTAGTGCACAAGACGAAGTGGTGGACATTATGAAGTGGTGGACATTATGAAGTGGTGGACATTATGAAGTAGTGCACAAGACGAAGTGGTGGACATGAAGTAATGTACAAGACGAAGTGGTGGACATTATGAAGTAGTGCACAAGACGAAGTGGTGGACATTATGAAGTGGTGGACATTATGAAGTAGTGCACAAGACGAAGTGGTGGACATGAAGTAATGTACAAGACGAAGTGGTGGACATTATGAAGTAGTGCACAAGACGAAGTGGTGGACATTATGAAGTAGTGTACAAGACAAAGTGTGGACATTATGAAGTAGTGTACAAGACAAAGTGTGGACATTATGAAGTAGTGTACAAGACAAAGTGTGGACATTATGAAGTAATGTACAAGACGAAGTGGTGGACATTATGAAGTAGTGTACAAGACAAAGTGTGGACATTATGAAGTAGTGCACAAGACGAAGTGGTGGACATTATGAAGTAGTGTACAAGACAAAGTGTGGACATTATGAAGTAGTGTACAAGACGAAGTGGTGGACATTATGAAGTAGTGCACAAGACGAAGTGTGGACATTATGAAGTAGTGTACAAGACGAAGTGTGGACATTATGAAATAGTGCACAAGGCGAAGTGGTGGACATTATGAAGTAGTGTACATGACAAGTAGGCGAGGTTTCTTTTTGTAGAGTAAACCAATGTGTGCCATATGTCGATTGCATAGATCAGAGCCAGCAATCTCAAACCGCACGATGACACGCTTTACAGTAAACTTACTAGACTGATCTCTGATCTAAGGTGAACACTGTCAACTTTGTAAGAACAACTCTAAGTAAATATATGACTTCCAAGTTCATTTAAAAGACAAAGGCTATCACTACCGATGCCGATTCTAATATTGTACATGCAAAACGTCTGTACACGAAATGAGATTTTGACTAAAAGAATATTGTGTAAATAATTTCAAATTTAGACCCCGATTAAAACCAAAAAAAAAAAAAAAACGAAAACTCAAACTGATTGAACAGATGCCAGTCTGCAGGCGTACAATTGAAAGAAGAAATTCCGTTATCAGCGCTGGCATTGTAAATAACGTACACCAGAACCTGCAAAACCGTGCTGTATTTAGTCTGGCGTTGGAGGAATCTACAGATATTCCGGACAAACTACAACTATAGCTACATTTGTCCACTTTGTATCTCACAGTTTGGACGTGAAGGAAGAGGCCTTGATTTGTTGACAGATACAGTATGCAGCCTTGATATCAATGATGTTTTTGATGTCTCGCACAAAAAAAGAACTTCAACACTGCAACTGATGACGCTCCGGCTATAAGGGGTAAGATTGAAGGTGCTCCAGCTATGAGCGGTAAGAATGAAGGTGCTCCAGCTATGAGCGGTAAGAATGAAGGTGCTCCAGCTATAAGGGGTAAGAACGAAGGTGCTCCAGCTATGAGCGGTAAGAATGAAGGTGCTCCAGCTATGAGCGGTAAGAATGAAGGTGTTCCAGCTATAAGGGGTAAGAACGAAGGTGCTCCAGCAAAAGGGTCGAGACTGAAGGTGCTCCAGCTATGAGCGGTAAGAATGAAGGTGCTCCAGCAAAAGGGTCGAGACTGAAGGTGCTCCAGCTATGAGCGGTAAGAACGAAGGTGCTCCAGCTGAAGGGTCAAGAATGAAGGTGCTCCAGCTATAAGGGGTAAGAACGAAGGTGCTCCAGCTAAAGGGTCCAGACTAAAGGTGCTCCAGCTAAAGGGTCAGGACTTAAGGTGTTCCAGCTAAAGGGTCAAGACTGAAGGTGCTCCAGCTATAAGCGGTAAGAATGAAGGTGCTCCAGCTATATGTGGTAAGACTGAAGGTGCTCCAGCTAAAGGGTCAAGACTTAAGGTGCTCCAGCTATGAGCGGTAAGAATGAAGGTGCTCCAACTATAAGCGGTAAGAATGAAGGTGCTCCAACTATAAGCGGTAAGACTGGAGGTACTCCAGCTCAAAAGGGAAAAGACTGAAGGTGATCTAATTATAATGGTTAAGACTGAGGTGCTCCAGCTATAAGGGGTAAGACTGAAGGTGCTCCAGCCGTAATGGGTAAAACTCTAGGGCCCATGTACCTCTGTGAAAATGATGGAGCACATTCTCTTCCGCGCTGTACATTGCATCATTCACAGAAAACTTCTGAAAACAAAGCGCTTAATATTTAAACACGTACATGAACTCGTTCTAAGACATTTCATTCTTATTCATTCAAGGGCCAAAAAAACCCGACAATTTAAGGGTCTTTTCGAAGAGTTGAACTATGACGTGTTTCCTAATGACGGGGCATGATTTTGCTTAGAAAGGTGGCACTCAATTACCACTCTACTAAATGCATTTTGTTGTTGTTGTTTTAAACCCAATTAAACCGTCTTTTAGAAAAAAGAAAAAATGATTTCTCTTATCTCGAAGACACTCAGTGGTTAGACATGGCGTGATCTTTTCACCGATATTTTCAGCATTTACAGTTAATGAAGGTTTCACTTCAAGGTAAAGAAAAACTAATAGCCGATCGTGCTAAGCTTCGTTACCAACTTGCAACTTTTGCACAGAGACTCAGAAAATAACAATTCCAGTTGCTTCGTTATCTGAAGAAAATACGGACAAATTCACCGGGAGTGAAATTACAAACGGGATCTTAGACTGAAATGATTCGACGAAGAATTCAACAATCAACATTGCAGCCTTTGAGAACTTAACTCAGCATTATCACCCCCCCCCCCCCCAAAAAAAAAAAAAAAAAAAAAAAAAAATCCATTCCCTGTGAATGTGTTTTTATGAATGGTTGTCCTAATTCAAAACCAATTGAAATGGAAGTTACTGCTTTTGAATACAGAGCTTTTACAACTTCAAAAGGACAAAAGACTGAAGATAGAAAGCAAAGTGAATATTTCGTAATAAAGTTTTGGATGCAAGCTCCAGACCAACGGTATCCAACGAATAAACCAATGTGTCCGAACGTTGAACTCCATTTTTGAGACCACGTACTCCTGTGAACCGCTGCATTCAATACTTTAATTTATAAAATCTAAATATACTTATTTAAAAAACAACAACTAATGAACATTTGAACGCGCTTGTCAAATTTGCTTTAACCAATTACACATCTATTTTAAGGAACTTGCTTAGAAAATGGACACAAGTACAACTACTCTATTTGTAAATGTACATACTTACATAAGTGTGTGAGACTGAACAGCGAGCGCCTCTAGACTCAATGTGAGAATGAATAGAGAGCGACCCTAGACTCAATGTGAGAATGAACAGCGAGCGCCTCTAGACTCAATGTGACAATGAATAGAGAGCGACCCTAGACTCAATGTGAGAATGAATAGAGAGCGACCCTAGACTCAATGTGAGAATGAATAGAGAGCGACCCTAGACTCAATGTGAGAATGAATAGAGAGCGACCCTAGACTCAATGTGAGAATGAATAGAGAGCGACCCTAGACTCAATGTGAGAATGAATAGAGAGCGACCCTAGACTCAATGTGAGAATGAACAGCGAGCGCTCTAGACTCATGTGAGAATGAATAGAGAGCGACCCTAGACTCAATGTGAGAATGAATAGAGAGCGACCCAAGACTCAATGTGAGAATGAATAGAGAGCGACCCTAGACTCAATGTGAGAAAAGAGAGCACCTATAACTCAATGTAAGAATAGAGAGCGCCTATAGACTCAATGTGAAAAAGAGAGCGCCTATGAATTCAATATGAGAATGAATAGATAGCGTCTATAGACTAAATGTGAGAAAAGAGAGCGCCTATGAACTCAATGCGAGAATAGAGAGCGCCTATAGACTTAGTTTGAGAATAGAGAGCGCCTATAGACTTAGTTTGAGAATAGAGAGCGCCTATAGACTTAGTTTGAGAATAGAGAACACCTATGAACTCAATGCGAGAATAGAGAGCACCTATGAACTCAATGTGAGAATAGAGAGCGCCTATAGACTTAGTTTGAGAATAGAGAGCACCTATGAACTCAATGTGAGAATAGAGAGCGCCTATAGACTTAGTTTGAGAATAGAGAGCACCTATGAACTCATTGTGAGAATAGAGTGCGCCTATACACTTAGTTTGAGAATAAAGAGCGCCTATAGACCCAGTGTGAGAATAGAGAGCGCCTATGAACTCAATGTGAGAATGAATAGAGAGCGCCTTGTCAAAATTGGGCAACAATTCAGAGCACCGGTCAGACGAAAAATAAGATGAGCTATACTTTTAAAGCAACTCCATTAACTGTGAATGAGGCTGGCAGAAGAATCGAAGTTAGAACTTCATTATCTGTAGAATTAAGTCGTTGGGCTGATAGGGAAACCCCTAGCGTGACGCTTTCAATGTTACGAGCAGGATAGTGACGTCAGTCGTCTAAAACTCTTGTAGCTGAAAACTTCAGTAGGGGTGTTTTAGGGTTTTCCTGTCAGCCTTCAACCTTACTTCTTCTATAGATGGCAATGGCTGAAGCTTGTATCTCGTTCAACTCTCGTGAAGTCGTAAAGGGAAATAGCAAAAGAAAGAGATAAAAAGAAAGCATAATAACATTTTGAACAAAGAGACTACCAACAAGATCTTGTCATATGAAAACCTGCACTATTTTTTTTTATAGTTAACTAATGCTGTTACCAAAACAGTTACTTCACAATTATTATTTAACGCTAATTCCTTTTCTTCTATTCCACATGTTGTTGGCATATACATTTTTTGATGACGTAATTTAGTTATTTTTTTTCCCAAATGTTTTCTATATACAAAGTGTAGTGAGACTTTACGAACACCCTGTATTAAAACCAATAGTAGGCATAACCGAATCCCAATTTTGGACGCTTCCATTTATGATAATGGCAGTTGAATGTTATAGTTATACCAATTTATTTATTGTTATTATTCTTTTCATTCTGTTTGTTCATATACATGTATATAAATGTTCAGTAATAGGTGCTCTTTTTTTTATTTACGATAGTATGATATATTTGTATAAGAAAATTCAAATACAAAACCTGCTTTGAAATGAGTAAGGAAACAAAAAAAACACCAAACTTGAAATAAAATGTCCAATTCAAAATGTATAGATACAGTTTACATAAAACGCTACGTTCTGTGATACATAAAATAGAACGAACGTAACATTTTTTTTTTTTTAACTTTCCGCTATATTAAAATAGACGTTACACAATTCGGCTTGTGGTAAATCCACTTTGTTTACATTCTATTCGCAGTAGTTTTGTAGATCGATATTTAGTTGATTTTTACATAATCTATATGTAATCTATTCCATTTAAAATATAAATAATATATTTACAACTATTCACAATTGAACTATCACTGAAGATGCCGTATAGCAATAAAGAAAAGTCTAGAAACTATCAGTAGTGGGCGATTTTTATTTAAAATCGATAATAAAATGCATTCAAAATGGAAAAAAGTAGCTATTTTACCTAGTCAGCTGATCAGAGAATGTTTTAGTTAAAAGTGAATTTGAATATGTACATCTTTTTATAATAGAACAGACCTACTGCCTTTTTTTTTTTTATCCGTTCAGGCTTTAAGTATTGAGCCATAGGGTTTCTCAGTGGCTCCCTAGACATGTCACGGTTAAAGATGATTTCATGCACCGTCATCGCTTACTAGCTTCATCATCATTATGTGCCATGACTGATGGCGTAGGGGATCATGTCTATCCACAACTTTCGATCTCGACAGTTTTTATCATTTATGTTGTTGACTTTCTGCCAAGCTATTCTCTTAAGCTGTCTGATATCTTTTCTCTTTGCTTCCATCTGTCTCTTCATCCCTCAATTTTCCCAGTTGTTACAATATATTCCAGCTGCTCCTTTCTCATTGCACGGCCAAACAATGATGATTGTTTCTTCCTAATATTGAAAATTAGCTCTCTCTTTGCTTTGGCCTCTTTAAAAAAGTTTGTATTACTCTTCTTAGCTGCCCATGTTATTCTCAATATTCTTCTGTAAAACCACATTTTTACAGCTTCCAGTGATTGTCTTGTCTGTTGTCCCACTGTCCATGATTCACATCCATATCATATTAGCTTTTGTGATGTTATTGTTCCTAATGCCATATAAACTGTCGCGGAAACTGCTACAACCCGTATCCGACGCAGAAATGAAATTTCGTGAATATTCTGTATGCTTTTGTAAACCTCTTGTTGAGCCTTCTATGTTGATAGCTTTACCTTGAATTTCTTTTATTCATTGTCTTTTTCTTTGCCATTTTATTTCCTATGGACATCTGAAAAAACAACAGTTTTATTTCTTTTATTTCTGAGTACATCCTAGTTGTAAGTTCATCACCTTTTCCTTAAGAGAGAAGCTACAGCAGAGTAGAGGGTTCGATATTCCGACCAACTGGTTTCCTAGTTTTCTCAACCCAAAGTACGTTACAGGTAGTGATCACTACTCATCATCATCATCATGTGCCATACCGGTTGGCGTGGACAATCATGTCCTTCCACAATCTTCTATCTACAGTGCATCGTATCAGTTCTGTTGTTGACTGTTTTCCATGCCATGACACCAAGCTATCCAGTATTTTCTCTCTTTGTCGTCCGCGATCTCTCTTTCCTTTTATTTTGCCAGTTGTAACCAAGTATTCGAACTTTCCTCTTATCATGATGTACCCAAAAATGTTGATTGCTTCTTTCTGATGTTTTTTAATAGCTCCCTTTTTGTGTTGGCCTCTTTGAGAATTTCCTCATTGGTCTTTTTAGCTGTCCAGGTAACTTTTAACATTCTTCTGAGAAATCCCATCTCTGTGGCCTCTAATCGTCTTTTCATTTGTTCGTCTACTGTCCATGACTCGCTTCCATAAGTCAGAATGTGTTCTATATAGTATCGATGAACTCTCTTTCTCATTTCCATTGACACAGATTTTTGCTTAAGATGTTTTTCATTTTCTGAAATGCTATTTTGGCCTGAGCTATTCTGCTTTTTATTTCCGTGGTGCATCTTCCATCCGATGTTATTATTGTGCCCAAGTATTTGACGCGTTGCACTTGTTTCAAATGTGTCCTGTTTATTTTTATGCTGCATGCTGGTGATGATTGTTTCTTCGATATGACCATTACTTCTGTTTTCTTACTATTCAGACTGAGACCTTTCTTGTTGCTTTCTTTTACTATTATGTCTATGATTTCTTGTAGTTCATTCTCTGTCTCTGCTATTAAGACTGTGTCATCCGCATATCGCAAATTATTTATGTTGTGACCGTTGACTTCAATTCCTTTTTTGTCTACTATTGATCTCATAATATGTTCGCTGTAAAGTGAAAACAAATCCGGCGACAGAACACAGCCTTGTCTGACTCCTTGTTTTATCAAGGCCTCTTCCTTCACGTCCAAGTTGAAATTGTCCTGTTTGGTTGTTAATTCGTATTGCTGCTGTTTGTTGCCAGTACATGTTTTTTATGATTCGCAGATCCTTGCCATCAATGATAATTTCTCCAGCATATTGATTATTGCCACATGCTTTACTTTGTCAAATGCTTTTGTGTAGTCTATAAAACACATATATAGATCTTTCTTTACCTCTATAGATCTTTCTATCAATGTTCTTAAGATGTATATTACATTATTGGTGCCCTTTACTTCCACAAATCCACATTGTTCCTCACTTATTTCTGGTTTTATTTTGTTTCTTACACGTCTCATGATGATTCTTAGTAATATTTTCGTCATATGGCTCATGAGACTAATAGTGCGATGGTCGTCACAATCAGTGGCGCCTGACTTCTTCGGTATGGCTTCAAAGATATATTTTAGTAGATCTTCAGGTATGTGTCCAGTGTTATATATGTCATTGAGTAGTTTTGTTATGACTTGTACTCCCAGCTCTCCTAATGCATTTATCTCTTCGATTGTTATATTGTCGAGACCTGGAGCTTTGCCTCTTTTCATGTGTTAAATTGTGTCCTCCACTTCACTCTGCATAATTGGTGGTCCTGTGTCTTTGTTTGAATTGTTTAACTCTGGTCTTTCATCATCGTAGAGTTGACTGATATATTCTGTCCATCTTTCTATTGTCTTCTCCTGTCCCATTATTATATTTCATTCCTTTGATTTAACACATCCTGAAACTTTGACTTCTTTTCTTCTGGTTAATTCATTTAATTGATTGTGCATAAATTTTGAGTCTTTCTTTTGTTGTTTTTCCATTTCTTCACATTTCTGTTTTAACCATACTTCCTTTGCTTCTCTGCATTTGTTCTGGATCTCATTGTGCAATGTTTTGTATGTCCGTTCTTCTTTCTTATGTTTTCTTCTTTCATCCATTAGTTGTAATATTTCTTCTGTCATCCATTTCTTTTTGTTAATTCTTTTGGTCACTGGTATTACTTCTTTGATGTTTGTTGAATCGATTGTTTGAGCATTTCCCACTGCTCCTCGATGTCCTATATTTTTCAATAGCATTATATCTATTTTGTACTATCATGCCATACTTATCACTATTACTACTACAGTGATCACTACTACATTGTCCAAAAATGTGTTGTTAGTCATCAAAATATGAGCACGGACATCATGTTTTCTTTACTTTGCATTTTTCTTTTAAATCTTCCTTTCTTTATGTGAAAAGACTGTCTACATAATATCACCACTGTCATTCTGATGACATTCGCTGGCAAGCTGCTGTTTCTTCATCACCTGCGGTGACGTTGTGTGGATTGATAGCACCGAGGGCAAGGCAAATATGTGGATTGATAGAGGTATGTAAGGGGGTTGATATCACCCGTGGTCAGGCCAGTATGTTGGTTAATAGCGCTCAGGACTGGGCAAATATGTGGGTTTATAGCACACAGGATAGGGGAAATATGTGACATGATAGCACACAGGATAGAGCAAAT
The DNA here is from genome assembly GCA_032433765.1 of Megaustenia siamemsis. Lineage (NCBI taxonomy): Eukaryota > Metazoa > Mollusca > Gastropoda > Stylommatophora > Ariophantidae > Megaustenia > Megaustenia siamemsis. Next base: position 23,981,726 of record JAVIAB010000125.1, read on the forward strand.
ATGTGGCTTGATAGCACTTAGGACTGGGCAAATATGTGGCTTGATAGCACTCAGGACTGGGCAATATGTGGGTTGATAGTACTCAGGACTGGGCAAATATGTGGCTTGATAACACTCAGGACTGGGCAAATATGTGGGCTGATAGTACCCGTGACAAGATAAGTATGTTTGTTGATAGCACTCAATGACAAGACATATATGTGGGTTGACACTGCTCTGGACAATGCAAGTAAGGCTACAACACTGTATACAGGGACGACATTTTATTTTTATTTCTCATTCCAGTTAGACATTATTTTATTTTAGATGCTTCATTATTAGTTAGCTATGTAGGGCTAATAAGGACAAGAGATAGGGTTCGATCCCAACCGACGGCTTCCGGGTTCACCCAGCCTTTAATGGGTTCCGAATTTTTTCTGGGAAAGTAAAGCGGCACAGGCGTAATACCGACCACATTACCCCAAAAATCATTTGCCGAAGGTCTGTAAAATGTATGGTCACTAACACCATATTCCCTACACACCACTTGGCGTGACGGGGATACTTGACTTGACGTTGATGTAGGGCTAATTTTATTTACTTACATATCTGTGTGTTGTTTGTTTGTTCCAGCTGAAGGCCCATTGAGCCGAAACGTCGTTCAAATTTCTGTCGTCCATTAATTACGTAAAGCTTTTACCGTACAATTTTTCTATTTATTTTTTTCCATTTCTACTTCACATTCAGCTTTACTGCAGCTTCGCATTTTTTATGCATTTCATTGCATTGGAGCCTTACAAGGCAAGTATGTAGGTTGATTATTATCCTCTCTCCCTTTTGAAATATTGCGGCCCTGGGCCCCTTCTCCTCAGACCCTCTTCACGCCTCACCATTGTTCACATATACTTATAAATGTATAATATATATATATATATATATATATATATATATATATATATATATGTATGTATATATATATATATATGTATATATATATATATGTATATATATATACACATATGTATATCATCATCATCATGTGCCATACCGGTTGGCGTAGGTGATCATGTTCCACCACAATCTTCTATCTACAGTACATCGTATCTGTTCTATTGTTGACTGTTTTCCATGCCATGACAGCAAGCTATCCAGTATTTTCTCTCTTTCCTTTTATTTTGCCAGTTGTAACCAAGTATTCCAACTTTCCTCTTCTCATCATGTGCCCGAAACATGTTGATTGCTTTTTTCTGATGATTTTTAAAGAGCTCCCTTTTTGTTATATGTATATAAAACATTGTTTCTTGCGTATTCTTTGATGAAATCTTCCATCATAGTAAGACTGTGTTTATGTGTCCTGTTTACGTGTTGTCTCTTTGTAATCTCTTATCTTAAGCCTACTACTTAAAAAAAAATATATATATAAATATCAGCTTCTTTATTTCCAATTATCATCCCACAGCTTCTCGTCCATAAATTGTTAGTTTATCTTCTCTTCTGCTTCAATGTGTGTTGGTTGTAATATTTTCTTATTTTTTTTTGGAGTTTGAAAATGTCGGTTAATAAAGATTAGATTCATTGTTGTATGCTGGTTCACAAGTCGGTTAACTAAGGAAACCCTGGGTGTCTGATTACACAATCCTGTTATTGTTCTAATATGGTTGATCGGTCGTGTAATCGAAATACAAAGTCTGTTCACAGTTCTGATTTGGTTGACAAGTAGATTCATCTTTTCAAAAAATATCCAGTTTACACTATAGCACTCTCGGCCAAAGTAACATTTTAGAAAATAAAATACATCTTGTGCAACAAGTCTATATCAATAGATGTGAAACAAAGAGTTCATCTTTGCTTTATAGAGTCAGTCCTGACCTATGGAAGCGAATCATGGACATTAGACAAACAAATGAAGAGACGATTAGAGGCCACAGAGACGGGATTTCTCACAGGAATGTTGAGAGTTCCATGGACAGCTAAAATGACGAGGAACTTCTTAAACAGGCCAACACAAAAAAGAGCTCATAAAAATGACGAAGAGAAAAGATACTGGATAGCCTGGTGTCGTGGCACTGTAAACGGTGGTCATCTGAACTGATGCGATACACTGTTGACAGATAATTGTGGAAAGATCTGAACATCTACGCCAACCGGTATGACACATGATAATGACGACTTTAGTAGTTGACATTCGGTTAAACGAGGCGGTAGAAGGTAAAACCAAGATGCAGAGAGTTTTTTTAAATATTTTTTTATTAAATCTCTTCTCGTATTAACATTCCACCCTCTAATGTTTATAATTGCTATCTTATTTTAGTTATGTTTCCCTCAACACACGATGTTGATATGTTGGCAACCAAATTCCGTCAATTCCGCTCTGTGAACATCCTCATTAAACTGTAGAACATCACCTGTTTAACTGTCCAAATCTCACCGATATCAGAGCAACGCTACTTCCTCCAAGACGTGATAAATAGAACACATTGTACACAACAATAAAGAAGCTCAGAAACATCCCCATATATTACATGGCATTGGGCCGGCAGGTGTCAGCTCACAGATCGTGGGATCCATAGTGATATTTTGAGCCGCCAATACCGTGCATGTTAGTCTCATTTGCCAACTCAACTTTGCTTTATTTTAACGTATTCTTATTACCCATCCACTCATCCATCCATCCACTCATCCATCCATCCACTCATCCATCCATCCACCCACCCATCCATCCACTCTTCAAAAAGTTTCATTCTCAACTAAGAGACTGCCCTTAAGGATATTCTTACTGCCCATCCATCAGCTTGCTATTTTTAGCTGTATTATTTAACTTTTGTTTCTTTTTATCCTCAATCCTGTTTTTTTTTAAAATAAATATTCCTTGCGGCATATATATATATATATATATATATATTATATATATATATATATATATATATATATATATATATCATCATTATCATCGAGTGCTGTCTCTGCAACGAAGGTTGGCTACCATGGAGCGCCATTCTGCTGTCTCTTACTTTGATGGTACAGGTTGTCATAGGCTGGTTTGTCCATCTTTTGATGTTACTCGTCCATGTTAGTCTTGGTCTGCCTCTGCCTCTTTTACCTTGTATTTTCCCCTTCAGGATTACTTTTAGTAGGCTGTGGTGTCTTTCAACATGGCCCAAATATCGCATTTGTCTTTTTTGAATTGTGTTTAATAGTTCTCTTTTCATTTTTAGTTGTTTTAAGACTTCATCGTTTGTTTTCTTTTCCTTCCAACCAATTCTACCTATACTTCTATATATCCACATTTCAAATGCTTCAATTCTCTGTTCTGTGTTCTTGTCAAATGTCCATGTTTCTACACCGTATAGGAATGTTGAGAAGACATAACATTTTGCTATTCTTAGTTTTAGCCCTGGTGTTATTTGTTTTGATGTTAGTATGTTCTTCGTGACATTAAAATTACTTTTGGCCATTCCTATTCTTTTGTTTATTTCAGTTGTACATTTTCCATCACTGGTTATAGTATGTCCAAGGTAGTTGTAGTTCTGAACTCTCTCCAAGTCTATTCCTTCAATTTGGATATCCATTTGTGGTTTTGAGTATCATAGTTTTAGTCTTTTTGATATTCATATCTAGTCCATATTTTTTGCTTGTCATGTTTATTTCATTGAGTAACTTTTGTAGATTTTTAGGATTTTCTGCATATATATACATATATATATATATATATATATATATATATATATATATATATATATATATATATATATATATACATATATAATATATATTGCCCTTTCGAGCCTAAGACGGCACATGGGGCAGAACCAGAGTCTCAAAAACAGAAACCTTGCATGCCAAAATGGCACATATTGCAGAGATCACTGCCTCTAAAATCTATGGCTATATATATATATATATATATATATATATATATATATATATATATATATATATATAATGTTAGCTGTATTAGCCACGTCAATCTAGTTTATTTGTAACAATATTAACAAGAGTTGTCTTTATTTTTAGCTCTGCTAGCCACCCACTATCTTGTTTATGTTTTAGTTGTAAGTTGAATTAGGCACTTTCGTTTCAGAAGAAAACATTGACTCTTCAAATATAAACTCTTTGAACTATTGCTGCAAGGTTAGAAGAGTTCATATTCTGACGTCATACGTTGTACGCTGTGGAGCAATCTGACGTTAACTAGCCACACCTAATTAATGTGGTGAAACTAGCCAAGCTCTTGTTTACATTCAGTGGTACACGGCTAAACATAAACAAGTTCAGACCTACCGCCCCTGTTGTTTCGTCAAATAATCGGCCGAATCCTACACTCTGGGTTCCTCTGTGTACGTGCTCTCCATTATTGAAGTTTTGTTTTGTTAACACCAGGCGCGAGATTTAATGGTACCGGCCGGGAAGTCCCTGGCACTTGACCAGCTTTGGGGATTGGGAGAGTGCGGGTGGTATCGATAAAGCTGGAAATGAACTCTGATTAGAAATAGACTATCTAGGGGCTGGTATCGGAAACACGTGGAATTACCGAGAGGGATATCGGGTCGGCCTGTTCCTACCAGGCAGAGACAGACCTAAGTACTTACCACCCGATCCGTACTTTTGGCACCCTCCATTACAAGTTTTCTTTAAAAAAAAAAAAAAAACTTCACTCCTTCACTCGCTTCTGCTGCCTTTCTGATCGTTCTTCTTTCTGACAACCACCCATTCTACTTGATACTTCTCTGTTCTCCCTAACCCCAGTATATACCACCCCCACTCCCACCCTTTTCGTTCTGACATCCTTTCGTTTTTGTTTTATTACACTATATCTTTCTTTTAATTTCTTTTTTTTTTCTCTTAGAAATTCTTTCCAGTTTTCTACACATTTTCCATTAAGAAAAAAATGTGTTCTGTTTTTAACTTTCGACATCTGCCCTTTTATTTTGACTCATTTAGCACCTTTCTTTTTATAACACCTGCTCCATTCCATTTGAGACTCCTCAGTTGGACACCAGTGCCGAATAACTTCATCGCTAGGCGCTACCAAACAGCAAGAACAAGCTATTGTTTTCCAATATTTATTGCTATTTAATTACAAATCAAATAATTGTATGTGTGTGTGTGTGTGTGCGTACGTAGGTGCGTGTTTGTGTCTGTGTGGTTGTGTGTGTGTGTAGTTGTGTGTCTGTGTGGTTGTGTGTGTGTGTAGTTGTGTGTGTGTGTCTGTGTGGTTGTGTGTGTGGTTGTGTGTGTGTGGTTATGTACATGTGTGGTTGTCTGTTTGTGGATGTTTGTGTTGTGTGTTTTCATGTTTAAATAAATGATTGTTTACATTTTCCCGTCTTGGAGTGTTTGCTTTTTAGAGCTGATCGATATCGGACTCGGATATCCTCGCGTTCTGATCTTTTTTTTTTCATGGGAGAATAACCACACAAGGACACGTCAACTTCTATCACAAAAGTTTGGATTGTAATGGAGGTTTCCCTTGCCACCTAGTAGTTTGTCGCTCACGAGTATCAGGTTACATACGTGTTGATCATTCCACTTTTGCTTATTTTTCCTCCAATAAGGAACCAGCACAAAATATTAAGCTGACATATTTTTCCTCCAATAAGGAACCAGCACAAAATATTAAGCTGACATATTTTTCCTGCAATAAGGAACCAGCACAAAATATTAAGCTGACATATTTTTCCTCCAATAAGGAACCAGCACAAAATATTAAGCTGGCATATTTTTCCTCCAATAAGGAACCAGCACAAAATATTAAGCTGACATATTTTTCCTCCAATAAGGAACCAGCACAAAATATTAAGCTGCCATATTTTTCCACCAATAAGGAACCAGCACAAAATATTAAGCTGACAATAAACGAAGCTGGTGAATTTAATTAAGAAAATAAAACAAACATATTTTATTCACATAAAGCAGGTTAATGACTTTGAAGAGCGATAATGGAGGGTATAGTTTCTGGAAAGCGGAGAAAATGATGGGACCATGATGTCAAGAAATATATGAAAACTACAGTGCCTGGGAAAGCAACATAACAGTACAGCAAATAACATTTGGTATGGCAGTCAGGGGACAAAGGCGCCAGACATCAGCGGAACTGAAAGTTTAGTTTAGGCAAGTGAATAGAGATCTAGAGGGAAGACAACTCCGTACTAAAATATGTCGTACTAAAGTCGGACGTCCTGGGCCGATTGGCACAATTATCAGTTGTGCTGCAAACCGCAACAAAACGCATACACAGCCACTTAGCGACCTTTAAAGAATTCTTTAAACTGTCTTTTTGTCATCGGAGCAATGCAAGCAAAGCATATCGGCAGTCAAAAGAACATCCTCCTCATCTGAACAGGCTACTTGATTGTCGTTATTCTCCCACATTCATGCATGGCCGGGTACAGGTGTACGTGACATGTAGTGCAACATAGCATAATGTCAAATAATTGGTTTAAAAAGATGCAAATAAAACAAGTAGAGGGACGGTTTTATACAATCGAACTGATGAAAACAGTAGGGATAAATCCTTACAAATAATTATATCGACCCTCAAAAGAATTAAATGGTTTGGACATACGACTATAATGAAACTCAACCAGCATACAAAACGAGCATAGTAAATGGAAATGTTCTCCTGCTTGGTGCAAGATAGTAGTAGCTTCCGTCAGTCATAGTTGACTATGGATTTTTCAGCACCTAGAAATATTTTTTAAATTTTTCTTTCTCCGTGTATTCTCATTTTCTATGAATCTGTCTGCTTCTTGTTTGAGTTGTAGCTTTATAGTGTCTCCAAAGATTGCGGTCTGCAGCTATTTCTTTCCATGCTGCAGGGTTTATGTTCAAGAGTGCAAGAGCGACTCAGAAAAACGTGGGTAGAAAGAATCAAAGTCACTAAATAAATTCAAAATAACAACTAAGGCTACACAACTAGAGATGCCCAGAAAACTGCACATAACCATCGTGGTTATTTTTGTTATTAAACTTTTTATGCAGACAAATGATGTGCCTCCAAAGAATTGAGACGTTTATTAGAGATCAAGTGTTTCAAAACTTATTTATCATCTTTCAATTTTTGGCCAAATAACAGTTCATATTTAGTCCGCCTATTTACAGGACAATGTTCTTGAGCCAGTTGATTCTGGATTTTCTGAATTCGAAAAGCCATGCCATAAAGGAAAGACAAAGTAAGTCATGAAAAAGTAACATGACTGACGATAGGCGAAGACAGAACCGAAGAACTGTTACTCGGAACATATAACGACAGTCTAAGTTCTGTCAGCCCTTAACAAATGTTTAGGTTCAGTGATTGAACAGGAGCCGAGATTTACGTGTCAACGGACGTTTAGGTTCAGTGATTGAACAGGAGCCGAGATTTACGTGTCAACGGACGTTTAGGTTCAGTGATTGAACAGGAGCCGAGATTTACGTGCCAACGGACGTTTAGGTTCAGTGATTGAACAGGAGCCGAGATTTACGTGTCAACGGACGTTTAGGTTCAGTGATTGAACATGAGCCGAGATTTACGTGTCAACGGACGTTTAGGTTCAGTGATTGAACAGGAGCCGAGATTTACGTGCCAGAGGGACAATGTGAAGCTGCTAAACAAAATATTGGATTGTGAAGGTCGTGGTAGCTGTGTTTGTGTTACTTGGCTTACCCGCCATGGCGTTTCAATGTGTGGGTGTTTTTGCTACTGAAGATAACGATGGCAGTTATTGTGTTGTTTGCTTTGTGCTGCTGTTAGAAAATATGGGAGTCGTTGTATGAGTGTTTTCGTTACAGGAGAAAGAACCTGTATATTGTGGGCTTTTGTTATGCTGCTAGAGGAAGACATATTTTGGGTGTGTCTTTATGAGTTTCTGTAACTGTAATTTGTTAGCTACTTCATGTAGTATTCAATTAACATCCCTGCCGTAACATTTGTTTGATCCGGGGTTCTTTTTTTTTTTTTTTTAGTGACTCCTGGCCTCAAGACAGGTCGGATAGAGAGAATTGATATTTATTGGAGACTAACTATAAAATAGAAGTCTTGTGTTCATGTTGAGTGTGCAAAAAAGAAATCTTCGAATAAAAAAAAAATAATAATAGACTCTACATCACTGCCTTGTTCTAGTTTCAAAATATAAACTTCTTGTTATTACTAAACTGTTATGAGCCACTGGCCCTTGCATGTACTATGGAGTTCGTGTACTATTTAGAGATCTCTCTGAGTAATGAAGAAACCTAATGCAACTATACGATTTGTTATGTTAATGTGTTGATCGATTTATGTTTCGTTCTTCTGCAGCCATATCTTTCAGAGATATGGCCCCACTATGCAGTTTCTGTTCCAGGATGTGGGCGATATTTTCTTCCTCAGGTCTGTGTACTGGAGATGATCTTGTTTTTATTTTGTGGGACGATCTAACGGTGTGGCGTAATGCTGACAATATCATCCTACAGTTTATCGTGAAAATTATATCTAACACAATATCCCGCATACGTCATCAAGCGTGACTGATATCTTGTAGTCACTTTACCCTGAATGAGTATATTTTTGAGTTAATTATTTAGTAAACACAGGCATATGTGTTTTGTTGGTGTGTATATGTGTATGTATGTTATTCATTGCTTATTTGCATACGTATCTCTGTGAAATATTTATTGCTTACCACCATAGGCGAATGTCCGTGAGCTGATTATTATGTGGTGATGATTTTATAAACAACACGTCTTTTAAAATGCAGGCTGGCTTTTTTTAAGTGAGTTGCTTACTTGCTCTATTCCCTCTAAATGCCACTCAAATGCTTTTATTATTAATTCTATTCGTACTTTCATCATTTAACAAATCTTTTGTTTATCGGTATTTATTGGATTTGCCACAAATCGGCTGCAAATGCATGGTATGCATCAGTTAGTGTTGTTGTTGATACGTGCGCAACTGATGTTATGCAGTAATGCTGACTTCCTTGTCATTTCTTTTTTCGATTTGGTTTTCTTATGATTTTCTTGGAGAGTGTTACGCGACTGAAAGATTGTTCGTAATCCGCCAGCGATAAGATAAAGTGAATAGTTGGACGAAATCGAAGAAGCGAATCTGTGAATGTTAATGTAAATTAACTCAGGAATGCTAGTAAATGCATTTTATTATGAGTGAAGAAATAAGAATGCATGCGTTATCCTTTTTGGTTGTGCTGATCTGTTGGGAAGAATTTGTTTAGAGTTAGATTACAAATGAGGCAAGATGCATACGTGGGACGATCTAACGGTGTGGCGTAATGCTGACAATACCATCCTACAGTTTATCGTGAACATTATATCTAACACAATATCCCGCATACGTCATCAAGCGTGACTGATATCTTTTAGTCACTTTACCCTGAATGAGTATATTTTTGAGTTAAGCATTTTGAACGTAAGAAATGACAAAAGTAGAACTTTCTCTTGCAGGAAGGACTGATAATCTTTAGGAATAATGTCCTTATGATAAAAGCATGCATGTAATTGTTTTCTAAAGTGCCTTTAGACTTTATAATGGGTGTAGCAATACCCTCGTGCATGGTTATGAAAGAGATTATGGTATTAATAGACTCGGTCTGGGTACATTGTTTTTGGTTTTCTTTACGAGAATAACCACATTAACAAAGTGCTTATCTGGGCACCTGTCAATTGAGTAGTCAATTTAAGAAACATCAAATCAAAGTATAATATGAAAACAGATTCTCAAACTTAAATTGTAAAGGAATATTTTTTTTTAATTTTCCTATTTTGCATATCCAACATTTAAAATAGAAAACGCCTGAATCTGAGAAAGCAACTAACATCAATTTAAATGTAGAAACTGGAAAGCAATACTGGAAAAGAACGAAATTATGTGTTTAAATAATGCTGGTATTATATTGTAGTAAATAGAATTTGACGAAAGGTAATGAAGATTATTATTTTGTTCTGTCCATAGAATCAGTTTTACAGTAGTCAAGAATTCCCCATATCCGTTCCACTCATATTTCATCATCCCACCAAAGCGCGTTGGCAAATTCTATTACAAGTTCGACTACCGTGCAGCCTTAAATGGAACACAGGCGGCGATTTCAAACGAATTCGTGGAAAAGAGAGTAGCCCGGTCACTTCCTCACTCGTTTCCTCGAAAAAAAAAACACCCACACACACACACACACATTGAAAACAAAACAATCGAAACGGTTACAACATTACGCTAGTCTCCTCCACAATAACAAGGCGACCATCAGCCATATTGTATTATCGGTTATGGGATAACGTTAGGAAGGTCGAACTCCAATGTGAGCCAAGTCGGCTGCTTGGGCGACAATTTATCACTGGAAAGAAAGAAGCTTCAGTCTCTGCCAACTGCAGCTCACTCGAATAAATAAATAAATAAATAAATAAATATAAACGTACACAAACTGTCAAAACACAAAACACCGAAACACGATTTTAGTGATGGCGTTGTCTGCAAGGAGTGACGGCCATCTTCGCCGCTAGCCCCAATTATTATTCGTTTGTGACCAATGATGGAACAAAATATACGATTTGCACGATGAGTGAAGTAAAGGGAACTAATTCAGATACCCTTATTAAATATGTGGCGTTCTTCCACAGTAAAATAAAACTTTTCAACAAAATAGCATATGGGAGGTAATTTTTGAAAATTCAAGGAAGATAACAAAACCTATAAATAAAACATCATGCAATACAAATAAATACTAAATTATTTATACATTAAAATGGTACTTTAGAATCGTCCTTACATTTTAAAAATACTTTTTTAAAATTCCTAAGTAACATTTTTTATTTACCACCTATATTTTATGAAGTAAAACATTTTAATTTAATATATTTTTTACATACTTTATTAATCTATCATCATTATCATGTGCCATACCGGTTGGCGTAGGCGATCATGTCCTTCCACAATCTTCTATCTACACTGCATCGTATCAGTTCTGTTGTTGACTTATTTTTCATGCCATGACACCAAGCTATCTAGTATTTTCTCTCTTTGTCATCCGCGATCTTTCTTTCCTTGTATTTTGCCTGTTGTAACAAAGTATTTCCACTTTCCTCTTCTAACGATGTGCCCAACAAATGTTGATTGTTTCTTTCTGATGTTTTTTATTAGCTCCCTTTTTGTGTTGGCATTGTGTACTATTAATCTATACCTAAGTAAACTGACTACATACTGAGGAAATCAGTCAGCGATTTAGAGGCGTCATGGTTTACTCAATCATTACATCTTCCCGTTGTCAGTCTAGAATCAGTATGACAAAACGTATATGATTTAGAGAGGAAAGGATGACCAGGTGCTCAAGGTTTTTTCCCCCTGAAATCGGATGTTCAGGGAAGAAAGGAACATAAACCGTATGGAGGAAATGAAGCCCAGAAGTAGACTTGATAAGAGAATCGTGAATTCTAGTCTGAGAGAGCAGTGATCGCAGAAGTAGAAGTACACACAAGTGTATAAACCAGGACTGAAGACATCCTGCACACATAACACTGTTTTAAGGGCGGACTACAAAATCGTTTTACGAGAGGGAAAAAGAAGAAGAATAAAAAAAAAATTATCTACATTTGTCTGTTCTGTGTGTGTATGCTTATTTGTGTGGTCGTGTGTAGATGTTTGTGTATATCTTCTGTCCACTTATAAAAGCATCAAGTTTTTAGTATCTTTATATAGATTAAGTAAATGCTACTCGATCTCGTTTCTAATGCCGCAGAAATCTATTTTATAGTCCCGCAGAAAGTACATCGAATTAATAATATAACTTAAAACCACTTTACAACTACAGCGACTTTTAATCATTGTTGTGACTGAAAGCCATTTTCAGGAACTGTTTGTATTAATAATATAACAGAAAAGCACTTTAATCCTGCAGTGAATTCTCGGTCTCTAATATCAAAGTGAAACAGTCCGGCCACAATGAGAACAGTTACCCAAGTAATGGAGTAAAAAAATCGTGACCACAGACTACCCAAAAGTTGATGGATTAAATGAGTGGCTGTTTCAGGTCACATGATAGTTTCAAGTTAGCCACTTTTGAGCACTTAAATGGATTATAGAAATTTAAAATGAAACAGAATGCCCCATTGCGTGCGAATGATTGATAGAAAGCTTTGCAGTGATTGAGAGTGTCTGTTTAGTGTTACGCGCTGTTTAGAGTTTTATAAAGTTTCATTGAGTTGGAGACTGCTTTGTTAACATGCAACGGGAGTGGAAAAGATGAGCTTTTGAAGTGTACTATAGTTTAATTGAGTTTGCGAAGTCAATGGTAACAAAATAAATGCAGACGTAGCCCCATAGCGAGTATTGATGTTGGAGGAAGAATTGAAAAAAAAAAATAGAAAAAATGGTATGGTAAAAGCTTTACGTGATTGATAGACGATATAGATTTGAACGACGTTTCGGCTCAATAGGCTTTCAGCAGGAACAAACAAACAACACGCACGTCTGTCAATTACGTAAATCTTTTACCATACAATTTTTTTTTCATTTTTTTTTCTTCAATTCTACCTCACATTTAGCTTTACTTCAGCTTCGCATTTTTATGCATTCATTTGCATTTCTTTGCTTAACCCATTGTTGTTGGAGTCTGTGTAGTACCAGTGAGCCCTGACAGTAATAAACCTCAAGATTTATAAGTTAGTGTCCAGAGCTCTTCCTTCGTGTCTTCAGTCACGTCTTCTTTCACGTATCTGTTTCAGTCATGTGCCCATTTTTAGACGCGACAACCCGAGCGTATTCTTTATTCTTACGAGAATATGAATCCTTTGTATTTGAATATAGAGGCCAGAGTACTAATTACAGACTACCCCTGAGAACTGTTCTACTGATAGGAGGAGAATCGCTATACCTGATGAAGGTTTTGCCGAAACGTTTGGATTATTGTGTTTAATGTGTATAATTTGTTTGCTATACCTGATGGAGGTTTTTACCGAAACGTTTGGATTGTTGTATTTAATGTGTATCATTTGTTTGCTATACCTGATGGAGGTTTTTACCGAAACGTTTGGATTGTTGTATTTAATGTGTATATTTTGTTTGCTATACCTGATGCAGTCTTTTATTTGCTACATTTGATGAAGGTTTTGCCGCAACATATTAGTTTGTCTTTGTGTCAGTCCAGCTACTCAACACCATTTTATGATTATTTTATCAGCTCTACTGATAACAAGAAGGCCTGGTTCGATTCTGATCCACGAGTTAAAGGTTCGTTCAGCCTTAGATAGGTGCATTATTGTTTTGCCTGGTAAAGAAACACTGCGCTGACATAATGCTAACCACCATAATTGTGAGGGAGCCGCGATAGCTCAGTGGTTAGTGAACTGGACTACAAAGGACAAGGGGTAGGGTTCGATCCCAACCGACGGCTTCCGGGTTCACCCAGCCTTAAATGGGTACCGGATTTTTTTTTTTCTGGGAAAGTAAAGCAGCACGGGCGTAATACCGACCAGATTACCCAAAAATCATGTGCTGAAGGTCTGTATAATATAGGGTCACTAACACCATATTTCCCTATACGCCACTTGGCGTGACGGGGGTACTTTACTTTTACTACCATAAGTGTGACAATGGTAAGAAATAAAAAGTATATTCACTAACACTGTAATGTCTGCACGCAACAGGATATGGTGTAGACTATTTCTGATGTTACACATTCTTCCTTTTCTTTTTCTCCCATTTCTTTCTTTCTTTCTTTCTTTCTTCCTTCTCTTATTTATTTTTCTTCTTTCTCATCTTTCTTTTCATGTTTCTTTTCCCTCTCTTTTATGTTTTTTTTGTCTACTTATCTTTCTATTCTTGTCTTTTTATTTCTCTTCTTCTTCGCAGAGGTGTTAGCAACCAGTATACTCGTATAAAAGGTGCAAAAAGATACAAGTAAATGAGAGTCGGAGAAAGGAACAGGAATGTCTTTGTTGGCTCGTAGACTGGCTGGTGTCTCTTAGTGTTTAACCTGCAATCATCAAGAATTAACGGGTCATGACGTGCACATTATAGCTCATCAGTGTTTGTAATGTAGACAGGATAGGCATCTAGAGGCTTGTAGCATTGTGCGAGCATAATTTGGAGTTATTCCGACAGACATAGGAGATGTAGTATTTATTGTATGCTGAATCACACGTTTTGCGAGAGTGGTTTGAGAGACAGACAGGGAGAGAGAGAGAGAGTTAGAGAGAAAAATATAGATAAATGAAGGTATATGTAGAGGTTAGATATACGTCTGTGCACCTGTGGGGCAGAGACAGTAAATGGCGATGTGTGTGGGAGTGTAGTGGTAGACAGACAGCTCGATGACTGATTCGTCTGGCTGAAAGACTGATTTCTTTAACTGAATGACTGACTGGCTTAACTGAATGACTGACTAGCTTAACTGAATGACTGACTAGCTTAACTGAATGACTGACTAGCTTAACTGAATGACTGACTCGTTTTGGATGGAAGACTGACTCGCTTAACTGAATGACTCTCTCTTCTGGCTGGAAGATTGACCTACTAACCTAAATGACTGACTCGAATGACGGAAGACTCACTCACACATTGGCTACATAGTTTGATAGGATAAGAAACGACTCTCATTTGTAATGGATTGATAAAGGCAACCAGAAACCGACCGGATACAACAAGCACAAGCCTGTACTGAGTAAACCTTCCTCTGACGGAGACAATACAAACTATAAACCGGAGCTTCAACATCGACACTTCTTTATCAAATGTATGTAACATGTGAGGAAAACATCATATAATGTGACACATGGCTAAAACCTTGTAGATAAATTACAGGCGCTGGAATGTCATAAGTTTAAGGCCTGCTTACATATGATTTGTTGTTATAGTTATGCGAGAACGAAGTAGATGAGAAAATTAAACAAAAAACATAAGTAGAATCAGAAGAAGGTGGGTCTGCGGGGTGGAGTAGATGAGAAGGATTAATAAGGAAAAGAAAAAAGAGAAATAATTTATGAAGTAGTACAAAGCAATGAAGAAGAAGAGATAGACGAAGAAATATAAGAAGACAAACAAAAAGAAATAATAATAAAGGAGGAGAAAAGAAAAGTAGAAGAAGAAGAATAAATACATGCAGAAGAGGGCGCCGAAAAAAAAAAAAGAAAATTGAAAAAGAAAAATAATAATAACAATAATAAGTATTTTTTACAAAAATGAAGTGACTGGCGCTGTCAGCACAAATGATTGCAATGAGTTCTGAAAAACATATCATGTTGTGAATATTGTACGCGTACTATTGGATTTTTTTATGTGATCATGTATACCTTTGATATTGCTTGTTTTATAGTACTTGGTCTCTTTGTTTAACCAAACAGTTTATAACAGAGAGATGCACTAAAAGTTCGCATCTCTTATTTATTCTTAGTTATGTCTTGTTCTGGGACAATCTGCACATATTTCTAAGTGTTTTTTGTGTATGTTTAGACTTATGACATGAGAAGTGCGAATATCTTCTTAGAGCCAAACTTCCGTGTTGAATTTAGCTGTTGATTTGATATACCTACTTGGCTAGTCGTCGTGATCACTTGATCGCGAATTGGCAAGATGCATATTTGTTCTTAGCACGTTTTTAGTTCCAAGCCGAGTCATAGTATTTTTGGCCTATGTGAGGAATGTTGACAAACGTGCTGCGAGAATGGACTGGGGAAATTGATACAGGACGAATGTTCTGTTGTTTTATATTTATATAGTGTGTGAACGTGATTTACTTTGGTATGCATTCCAACAACACTGTCTTGTGTGAAGCAATATATAAATTATCAGCTGTTTTCGAGTTATTCCGATAATGCCAATTTGAAAGGGGTGTTATTTAATTGTGAATTAATTATTCTGTATTGTGGAATGTACGATTTCTTAATTTAGAATGTACTATTTTTTATCCTGTTCTTAAAAGCTACATTTTTCTTTTCATTCTACAATGTTGAATGTGCTATATCTTAATCTAGGAGGTACTATTATGTAATTAACTTCTATTCTCAAATGTTAAAATGTTAATTTTTTCATACATGATGTTCCATTCTTTAATATTAACAAGCTATCTTCTTTAAATCGGAAATGAATCTTTCTGAATTATATAGATATTGAAGGTGTAACTTTATAGCTGGTCACTCTGTCATGCTTTCACAGTGCCACTGGTTCACCTGTTATCGAATTCATCTTTCATATATATATATATATATATATATATATATATATATATATATATATATATATGTGTGTGTGTGTGTGTATTAAATTGAGCCTTTAATCTTTACTGTTTATCCAAACAAATATGTGCTAGATAATTTATTGTACAAGGTCATTCTTTGAATTGTGCTTTGGTCTTTCTTTCAAGACCATGCCTCGTTCTGAAATAATTGATCAGCCTTTGGGTAATGTTCACTACATCATTCATTAGTGTTTACTGTGTCATTCTTTACCGCTACCTCGGCCATTCATTCATGTTGACTTTGCTCTCGACCTATGATTGGTCGTATTATCTTTTTCTACTCTATAAATACACTATTCTCTTCATTATTCAGGCCGGATATATCAAATAACTGTAACAACTCTCTGTGATTACTCCTCTTTGTTATAGTATCAATAAGGCTTCTCAGATACTATTACAATACAACACAAGATTTATTAACGATCAATAGCTGTAAAAAGTAAAGTACCCCCGTCACGCCAAGTGCCGTATAGGGAATATGGTGTTAGTGACCATACATTTTACAGACCTTCGGCACATGATTTTGGGGTAATGTGGTCGGTATTACGCCCATGCCGCTTTACTTTCCAGAAAAAGATCCGGTACCCATTAAAGGCTGGGTGAACCCGGAAGCCGTCGATTGGGATCGAACCCTACCTATTGTCCTTTGTAGTTCAGTTCACTAACCACTGAGCTATCGCGACTCCCGATCAATGTCTGCATTATAAATAAATGGTCGCAAGTAAAATAAGAAAGTAATGATTTCCTTCACGACTTAAGTCGGATGGGGATTATGAAATTATTGGCAATATATTTCAGGTCTTTATCCAGCCACGCCACCTTAGTTTCCAGAAAAACAAAAAATAGCTAGTACCTGTTTTCAAAAGCTGTGGGTAAACCCCGAAGTCGTGTCGATAAAAAAACAAAACAAATAGAATAAAGAGAAAGATCAACACCTGCGAGCTGATCTCTGACCCTCCTGGTTGGCAGCAAGAGCACTCACCGCCCAGCAACAGCCGCTTACAATGGGCAGCAATAGAACTCACCGCCCAGCAACAGTCGCTTACAATGGGCAGCAATAGAACTCACCGCCCAGCAACAGTCGCTTACAATGGGCAGCAATAGAACTCACCGCCCAGCAACAGTCGCTTACAATGGGCAGCAATAGAACTCACCGCCCAGCAACAGTCGCTTACAATGGGCAGCAATAGAACTCACCGTCCAGCAACAGCCGCTTACAATGGGCAGCAATAGAACTCACCGCCCAGCAACAGCCGCTTACAATGGGCAGCAATAGAACTCACCGCCCAGCAACAGTCGCCTACAATGGGCAGCAGTAGAACTCACCGCCCAGCAACAGTCGCTTACAATGGACAGCAATATAACTCACCGCCCAGCAACAGCCGCTTACAATGGGCAGAAATAGAACTCACCGCCCAGCAACAGCCGCTTACAATGGGCAGCAATAGAACTCACCGCCCAGCAACAGCCGCTTACAATGGGCAGCAATAGAACTCACCGCCCAGCAACAGCGGCTTACAATGGGCAGCAATAGAACTCACCGCCCAGCAACAACAGCGGCTTACAATGGACAGCAATAGAACTCACCGCCCAGCAACAACAGCCGCTTACAATGGACATCAATAGAACTCACCCCCAGCAACAGCCGCTTACAATGGCAGCAATAGAACTCACCGCCCAGCAACAGCCGCTTACAATGGACAGCAATAGAACTCACCGCCCAGCAACAACAGCGGCTTACAATGGACAGCAATATAACTCACCGCGCAGCAACAGCCGCTTACAATGGGCAGCAATAGAACTCACCGCCCAGCAACAGCGGCTTACAATGGGCAGCAATAGAACTCACCGCCCAGCAACAGCCGCTTACAATGGGCAGCAATATAACTCACCGCCCAGCAACAGCCGCTTACAATGGGCAGCAATAGAACTCACCGCCCAGCAACAGCCGCTTACAATGGGCAGCAATAGAAACTCACCGCCCAGCAACAGCCGCTTACAATGGGCAGCAATAGAACTCACCGCCCAGCAACATCCGCTTACAATGGGCAGCAATAGAACTCACCGCCCAGCAACAGCCGCTTACAATGGGCAGCAATAGAACTCACCGCCCAGCAACAGCGGCTTACAATGGGCAGCAATAGAACTCACCGCCCAGCAACAACAGCGGCTTACAATGGACAACAATAGAACTCACCGCCTAGCAACAACAGCCGCTTACAATGGACATCAATAGAACTCACCGCCCAGCAACAACAGCGGCTTACAATGGACAGCAATAGAACTCACCGCCCAGTAACAACAGCCGCTTACAATGGACATCAATAGAACTCACCGCCCAGCAACAACAGCGGCTTACAATGGACAACAATAGAACTCACCGCCCAGCTACAACAGCCCCTTACAATGGACAGCAATATAACTCACCACCCAGCACAGCGGCTTACAATGGACAGCAATATAACTCACCGCCCAGCAACAACAGCCGCTTACAATGGACATCAATAGAACTCACCACCCAGCAACAACAGCCGCTTACAGTGGACAACAATAGAACTCACCGCCCAGCAACAGCGACTTACAATGGACAGCAATAGAACTCACCGCCCAGTAACAGCGGCTTAATGGACAGCAATAGAACTCACCGCTCAGCAACAACAGCCGCTTACAATGGACATCAATAGAACTCACCACCCAGCAACAACAGCCGCTTACAATGGACAGCAATAGAACTCACCGCCCAGTAACAGCGACTTAGAATGGACAGCAATAGAACTCACCGTCCATCAACAGCGGTTTACAATGGACAGCAATAGAACTCACCGTCCATCAACAGCGGCTTACAATGGACAGCAATAGAACTCACCGTCCATCAACAGCGGCTTACAATGGACAGCAATATAACTCACCGTCCATCAACAGCGGTTTACAATGGACAGCAATAGAACTCACCGCCCAGCAACAACAGCGGCTTACAATGGACAGCAATATAACTCACCGCCCAGCAACAGCGGCTTACAATGGACAGCAATAGAACTCACCGCCCAGCACAACAGCGGCTTACAATGGACAGCAATATAACTCACCGCCCAGCAACAGCATCCGCTTACAATGGACAGCAATATAACTCACCGCCCAGAAACAGCGGCTTACAATGGACAGCAATAGAACTCACCGCCCAGCAACAACATCCGCTTACAATGGACAGCAATAGAACTCACCGCCCAGCAACAACAGCCGCTTACAATGGACATCAATAGAACTCACCGCCCAGCAACAGCCGCTTACAATGGGCAGCAATAGAACTCACCGCCCAGCAACAGCCGCTTACAATGGACAGCATAGAACTCACCGCCCAGCAACAACAGCGGCTTACAATGGACAACAATAGAACTCACCGCCCAGCTACAACAGCCCCTTACAATGGACAGCAATATAACTCACCACCCAGCAACAGCGGCTTACAATTGACAGCAATATAACTCACCGCCCAGCAACAACAGCCGCTTACAATGGACATCAATAGAACTCACCACCCAGCAACAACAGCCGCTTACAGTGGACAACAATAGAACTCACCGCCCAGCAACAGCGACTTACAATGGACAGCAATAGAACTCACCGCCCAGTAACAGCGGCTTAATGGACAGCAATAGAACTCACCGCTCAGCAACAACAGCCGCTTACAATGGACATCAATAGAACTCACCACCCAGCAACAACAGCCGCTTACAATGGACAGCAATAGAACTCACCGCCCAGTAACAGCGACTTAGAATGGACAGCAATAGAACTCACCGTCCATCAACAGCGGTTTACAATGGACAGCAATAGAACTCACCGTCCATCAACAGCGGCTTACCATGGACAGCAATAGAACTCACCGTCCATCAACAGCGGCTTACAATGGACAGCAATATAACTCACCGTCCATCAACAGCGGCTTACAATGGACAGCAATAGAACTCACCGCCCAGCAACAACAGCGGCTTACAATGGACAGCAATATAACTCACCGCCCAGCAACAGCGGCTTACAATGGACAGCAATAGAACTCACCGCCCAGCAACAACAGCGGCTTACAATGGACAGCAATATAACTCACCGCCCAGCAACAGCATCCGCTTACAATGGACAGCAATATAACTCACCGCCCAGAAACAGCGGCTTACAATGGACAGCAATAGAACTCACCGCCCAGCAACAACATCCGCTTACAATGGACAGCAATAGAACTCACCGCCCAGCAACAACAGCCGCTTACAATGGACATCAATAGAACTCACCGCCCAGCAACAGCCGCTTACAATGGGCAGCAATAGAACTCACCGCCCAGCAACAGCCGCTTACAATGGACAGCAATATAACTCACCGCCCAGCAACAACAGCGGCTTACAATGGACAGCAATATAACTCACCGCGCAGCAACAGCCGCTTACAATGGGCAGCAATAGAACTCACCGCCAGCAACAGCGGCTTACAATGGGCAGCAATAGAACTCACCGTCCAGCAACAGCAGCTTACAATGGGCAGCAATATAACTCACCGCCCAGCAACAGCCGCTTACAATGGGCAGCAATAGAACTCACCGCCCAGCAACAGCCGCTTACAATGGGCAGCAATAGAACTCACCGCCCAGCAACAGCCGCTTACAATGGGCAGCAATAGAACTCACCGCCCAGCAACAGCCGCTTACAATGGGCAGCAATAGACTCACCGCCCAGCAACAGCCGCTTACAATGGGCAGCAATAGAACTCACCGTCCAGCAACAGCGGCTTACAATGGGCAGCAATAGAACTCACCGCCCAGCAACAACAGCGGCTTACAATGGACAACAATAGAACTCACCGCCTAGCAACAACAGCCGCTTACAATGGACAGCAATAGAACTCACCGCCCAGCAACAACAGCGGCTTACAATGGACAGCAATAGAACTCACCGCCCAGCAACAACAGCCGCTTACAATGGACATCAATAGAACTCACCGCCCAGCAACAACAGCGGCTTACAATGGACAACAATAGAACTCACCGCCCAGCTACAACAGCCCTTACAATGGACAGCAATATAACTCACCACCCAGCAACAGCGGCTTACAATGGACAGCAATATAACTCACCGCCCAGCAACAACAGCCGCTTACAATGGACATCAATTGAACTCACCACCCAGCAACAACAGCCGCTTACAGTGGACAACAATAGAACTCACCGCCCAGCAACAGCGACTTACAATGGACAGCAATAGAACTCACCGCCCAGTAACAGCGGCTTAATGGACAGCAATAGAACTCACCGCTCAGCAACAACAGCCGCTTACAATGGACATCAATAGAACTCACCACCCAGCAACAACAGCCGCTTACAATGGACAGCAATAGAACTCACCGCCCAGTAACAGCGACTTAGAATGGACAGCAATAGAACTCACCGTCTATCAACAGCGGTTTACAATGGACAGCAATAGAACTCACCGTCCATCAACAGCGGCTTACAATGGACAGCAATAGAACTCACCGTCCATCAACAGCGGCTTACAATGGACAGCAATAGAACTCACCGTCCATCAACAGCGGCTTACAATGGACAGCAATAGAACTCACCGCCCAGAAACAGCGGCTTACAATGGACAGCAATAGAACTCACCGCCCAGCAACAACATCCGCTTACAATGGACAGCAATAGAACTCACCGCCCAGCAACAACAGCCGCTTACAATGGACATCAATAGAACTCACCGCCCAGCAACAACAGCCGCTTACAGTGGACAACAATAGAACTCACCGCCGCCCAGCAACAACAGCGGCTTACAGTGGACAACAATAGAACTCACCGCCCAGCAACAACGGCGGCTTACAATGGACAGCAATAAAACTCACCGCCCAGTAACAGCAGCCGACAATGGATGGTAAAATTCTAGTCCTAAAATTAGTACCAGTGGCGACCTTTTGTGTATACAAAAGTTTATGAAAACACAATAATGTTTTTAAGAAGATAGTAATTCTCATGGCTGAATTTCACAAAAAAAAAAAAAAAAAAAAAAAAAAAAAAAAAAAAAAAAAAAAAGTTAAAACTCGACAGAAACCAGGTTAGGAAAGACTCGTTTGTCTGTTTTCCTGGAAGGGACAAGTTTGACTACTAACAACAATTGGTTTATTGCAGGAAGGTCATGGAGATAAAAAAGATCTAAAATATCACCTCTATAATAAGAATGTAGTGAGCAATTCTGCACAAGACAGTGTACGACACAAACGAAGGGATATTGTGTTTCCATCATCAATAAGTGACTTTAAATAGACACCAGAACATCATTGATTTATAATTTATTCGGCTTCCGTCATTACCACCATTGCTTTAGTGTTTGTTATTCACTATCGTTTTTGGAGTGTTCGTAATTAGAGCTCTGATTTGCAGTTCTATGAGAGAACCTTTAAAAAGCACTAACTAGTGCATTTAATCTACTGCAGAGAGGTGGCCAAGTTTGATCCAGCTTTTTCTAAAATTTTATAGTTATTTTTACATCTTTTTCTTGGAAAAAAAACTATTTGACGTAAAACGTATGACAAAAGCGCCCTAAAGCCTCTTTTTTATCATTGATCAATCATTATGTAACTTGTTCCTCCTCTTCCTCATTCTAACCAAGCATTTCCTGTTTATTTCAGTGTCTCTTTCAAGATCTAAGTGTGTTTATGTTACTTTCTGTGCCTGTTTAAGATTTTGGGAATCGCTCTGTATCCTTAGTGAAGAAATCGTTTGAATTTTTTGAAGATTCACTTATGTAGACAAATATGTCCGTGGATTAAGATTTAAATGTAAATACGGAAGATTTATGATCTTAAAGGAAGTTAACATCTTGCATTAGTTTAACTTTGGAGGAACGAATTACAAACTTTAGGGCAGATTAACATATAAGATAATCAATATGTAAACTATCCAGAACCGATGTAGTCGATCGTTCATTACTGTTCCCACGTGTTGAGATGTTGACCAAATGGGCAGGTGTTGAAATGATTGTGGGAGGACACTCAGGAAGGCAAAACATCTGTACATTTATATATCGCGTTAATATTGAAGGTTGCTACGCTAAATGTTGAATCTTAATGAGCTCAATACCATTCATCGTTTCTTAATATAAAAAAAGGACATATGAAAGGAAGAGGAATGATTGAGCATGAGGAGGATGTTTGTGCGTTACAGGTGGTATCCAATAACAATAATTGAAGGAAGTGTAATAAAAAAAAAAAGGATTTCTAAAACATTGAAGTGGAAGAAGCTGAAGAAGAAATTTTTCCTGTGTGTGACGTCCAGTCCGCCTTTTCACGTCCCAGAATTGAGGCATGACATATTGTGATTGTAAGAGCGTTTTGTACTTTAAAGTGCTATTTTCTAACTGTGTTTATACACCACAGCATTTTCTTAAGTGAGAGTACGTCTCTTGTGTAAAGTGTTTTTCATTTAAAAATAATTTCCATGCAATTGTTTTTCTTATATGAAATTGCTTCATTAGAAAGAATGTTTCTTTAAATCTTTTTTTCTGTTAGTTAGCAAAACAAGCTTTTCTTTTGCACGAATTTGTATCATCTATTGTGTATGTTGTACCAAACACTCATGAATAATGTTTGTGTGTTGCTTATCGTTCTATTTCTTCCTTTTGAAGTGTAGTCTATCTATCTATTGACATTTCGAGCCGTAGCCGGTCTATTTCTTCCTTTTGACGTGTAGTCTATCTATCTATTGACATTTCGAGCCGTAGCCGGTACATAGGGCATAGACCTAGATACTCTTTCTCATATCTACATTTTATTCTAGCAGTTTGTAATCCTTCTAAAGATCTTTTATCAAATCTTGCCATTTGTCTCTGTTCTGTGCAAGCAACTCTATCTCATTAAGGGAGCCGATTCCTGCTGCTCTTGCCTCTCTGATCAATGTTTTTCTCAGTGTCTCTCTGGGTCTTACTCTATTCCTCTTAACTGTTGTTTCCCACATGAGGGCTTGCTTTGTTATTCGGTTATTGTCTCTCCTTATCACATGTCTAACATATGACCATCGTCTTTTCTTGATTACTGAAGATATTAGTGGTTGATTAGCAATTGCTTAATTTCCTCGTTTGTTTTGAATTTGTTCCACGCTATACCAAATATTTCTTTAGACATTCATTTTCGAATAGGTTCAACTTTGTTTCTATGCAAACGTAATGGTTGATAGTATGTTTGATTTGAATAGTCTAAGTTTTGTGTTTGTGTTGATGAGTTTTGATTTCCACGACTTTTCAAGGCTTCTGCAAGACATTACTGCTTTAGCCATTCTGATTCTAATTTCTTTACTTGTATCCCCTTCCCTATCAATGTCACTTCCAAGATAGATAAAGTGATCGATCTCTTCTACTGATTTGTTTTCCATGTATATTTTGTCATCTGTTGGAATTAAGCTTTTCATGAGTTTAGTCTTTTCATGATTGATCTCAAGCCCAATTTTTCTGGCTATTGATGATCGTTCTGATGCATCGTTTTTATTTCACTGCTAATGAGGACTTTGTCATCAGTAAAGTCGAGGTCCTCCAAATGGTCTCCTTGTATCCATTCGATGCCTTTGTTACCAGTGCAGAATTTCTTTATTATAAAGTCTATAACAACTCCAAATTACAAGGACAATACAATATATCCTTTTTTAACAACAATATCTCTATAGTAAACATTCGCTCAGCCTTTCCTATACCATGTTGTATCGCAGATAATTCCGAATTTGTTTCTGTAAGAATATGATTACTGAATGCGCTGGAATATTAAAAAGAGAAACGATTACATAGTTGTGTGATGTCATCATTATCATGTCAACAATCTTATGTTCTTGGTCATGGACAGAAAATATCACAGAACTGTGTCAACCGTTGACACTTTGAACTTTTACGGCGGATAAAGTCAGCTTTTGCCAATCGTTTTTATGTTATTATTATCTGACTCACCACTAAATGAGGAGGCATTTATTTAAAATAAAAATAAAAAAAAACAGGAGAACTTTGTTTCATAGAACGCTATTTTAGCGGTAAGCAGTTTATCACGTGACAGCTTGAAGTCTCTGCATCTTTAGTTCGAGAAATACATGTCACGTTCACGATGGTGTGCAAGCTCGGAATTTCAATTTACAGCCAACAAATGAATTATATAGTAACTATAGTTCGTTCACAAATTCGTGCCCACAGTGTTGATCAATTAACTCTGAAACTGTTTGATGAGTTTCTGTAATTCTTATTCATAAATCCTATTTTTTCACCGACCTTCAGATTTTATAACATTTAATTATAAAGGTAGTCTAAACTTTGCACAAATGTTTTTTTTTTTGTTATATAATTTTAGGAAAATATCAAACCGAGTGCTCTAACATTAGTTTTTACTGTAAATTATGTTAATTTTCTAAAAATGCAAGCCAAAGGCGTATCTGTATTACTTTACATAATAATATAACCGACCCCTTTTAGATTCCTTGCAAAAGTGCATGTACAATAACACAGTTACTTACCTTTTGCATAGTGATGAATTTACACTTTAAACTCTTCATGGTTTTAAAAATCAAGTAGTCACTTCACAACAGCTTACAAATTATCACACATACATGAATATTCATTAATAGTACATATTTTGTCAAAATACACATCTGGACCAATTTAACAAGAAACCGGAAATGAAATTACCAAAAAAACAACCTCGGAGTGGCGTGATCACAACCAAACAGGACAATTTCAATATATAAAACAAGGAGTCAGACAAGGCTGTGTTCTGTCGGCGGCTTTGTTTTCACTTTACAGCGAACATATTATGAGATCAATAGTAAACAAAAAAGGAATTGAAGTCAATGGTCACAACATAAATAATTTGCAATATGCGGATGACACAGTCTTAATAGCAGAAAAAGAGAATGAGCTACAAGAAATGATATATATAATAGTAAAAGAAAGCAACAAGAAAGGTCTCGGTCTGAATAGTAAGAAAACAGAAGTAATGGTTATATCGAAGAAACAATCATCACCATTATGCAGCAAAAAAATAAACAAGACATATCTGAAACAAGTGCAACGTTTGAAATACTTGGGCACATTGATAACATCAGATGGAAGATGCTACACAGAAATAAAAAAAAAAAACATAATAGCTCAGGCCAAAATAGCATTTCATAAAATGAAAAATATCTTATGCAACAAATCTATGTTAATAGAAATGAGAAAGAGAGTTCATCGATACTATATAGAACCAATTCTGACCTATTGAAGTGAATCATGGACAATAGACAATAAATGAAAAGACGATTAGAGGCCACCGAGATGGGATTTCTCAGAAGAATGTTGAAAGTTCCCTGGACAGCTAAAAAGACCAATGAGAAAGTACTCAAAGAGGCCAACACAAAAAGGGAGCTCTTAAAAAAACATCAGAAAGAAGCAATCAACATTTTTTGGGCACATCATGAGAAGAGGAAAGTTGGAATACTTGGTTACAACTGGCAAAATGAAAGGAAAGAGAGATCGCGGACGACAAAGAGAGAAAATACTGGATAGCTTGGTGTCATGACATGGAAAACAGTCAACAACAGAACTGTTACGATGCACTGTGGGAAGATTGTGGAAGGACTTGATCGCCTACGCCAACCGGTACGGCACATGATGATGATGATCGAAATTATGCAAATGCCGTCTTTATTTCCCATATAGGAAAATCCGGTACCCAATTAAGGCTGGATGAATCTAGAAGCTGCAGATGGGGATCGAACCAATTCTATTGTTTACAATAGAGCAGTTCGCGTAGGCTGATTTTTTAAAAAAAGGATATGGTTGAGATACACTGTTTTAAAAGAGGGAGGAAACATTTTGTTTTTCTTATTTTCGTTGCTACGGAACTCTCTGCTCTACCACTGCTCCTAAATAATGCAAACTCTTCTCTGTATTCTTCAGCGTTCAAGTCTTGTGATCATGCGAACTTGAATCTTTGTCTTGTTTCATGAAGGAGGGGTAAGAACATCATCACGATACACGGTCGCATGGTCAGTACTCGTATATTGGTGTGTCCCCCCCCCCCGAAACTTGCGCCGTGGCTGACACACTCCATCTTCAGCAGACTGGATCTTGGTTTAACATGGAGTTTTCCTTCTCGTATGGTGGATGCCGACTAGGGAGAAATAATGCAAACAAAAGATAACAAAGAAAAGTGAGAAAAATGTAGATGTCAGTTCTAATCGTGATAATGACGGCCCCTTCTTCCTTAGCAACGAAAATAAGAAAAACAAAAGTTTTTCCTCCCTCTTTTAAAACAGTGTATCGCAACCTTATCCTTTTTTTTAAATCAGCCTACGCATTAGCAAACAACTGCCATAAAGGTTACAATTCAAATGTGTGTAATGTTTATAATTAATATAATGGATGGTACACAACACAACGAGCCCTCAATTTAACGTTGCGAGAACGCCAGACCTAAGGGTCGACCACGAAAAAGATGGATCCACGGAATATTAGAAACACTCTGGAAACATAACAGCAGCAGGGGCGAACAGAAGAACAAAAGACCGTAAATTATATCTCCCCTCGGCGCTGAAAGGCAGATGAGGAAGGAAAGAAGAAGAATGGGTGTTAGTTCACTTTAATTTGTTGTAAATTACCCGCTTAATATTATGTATCGTTCTGAATTAGATATAATCATTGTGCCACTTTATATTTGATCACATTATCATTCTTTTCTCATTTAAGTAGCAATAATATAATAAGGTGAACAGACAGTGCGTTCATGTGTATTACCATTGACAGCGCGAAAGATTCAGCAGATTCAAATTATTGTATCATACATTACACAATATTCAATAAACGCCACACTAATTGGTATATTTTTAATTATTTTGTTTTATTTCGAGTGTTCACTTTCGGGTGTTTCACCTACCTTGGAGGTGTGTTTTACTGAGCTACTTTTTTCTGCCTACTTCAAAATGCTTCACTGCACACTCTTGGTAATAAACTTAACTTAATTTGTCAATTGCATTTAGAAATACGGTTAGCCTTTGTTTTATATTATGTATAAAAGAATGAGAAATTTGTTTTCACATGCAAAATGAAATTTAAAAGAAAAACATTTTTCTTTCCTTACTAATCTTATTTTTCTTCCCTTCCTAAATTGCCTTCCAGCGTCGACGGGAGATATAATTTGCGGTAATTTGTTCTTCTGTTGGTCTTTGCTGCTCGTATGTTTCCTAGTGTTTCTTATATTCAATAAATCCATCTTTTTTTCGTGGTCTGACATTGGGACTCGTGTTCGCGCAACATTTGTTAAACACTCATTATTGTTGTATGTTTGTATTTCTGTCCTCTCTTGTGGCCAAACTATTTCATTTGTTGTTTCTTTATGTATTCTGTAGCGGAAATTATTCCTAGCTGTTTTCTCGGTTCCTCATTTCTGATTTTATCTTTTAGGCTGTTTCCTGTTATACGTCTAACACATTTTTTATCAGTAGTGTTTATTTTCTTATTGTTCTGGAGTCTAGGGTCCAGGTTTGACATTGAAAGCACAACGTTGGAAATAAGATTGTATTGTAGAGTGCCCGTTTTGCCTCTAGAGTTACTTCCTTGTTGGACAATAGTGGTGATATCTGTTCAGTGATTTGACAAGCTTTGTTGCATCTTAAATCAGTTTTTTGCTGTTAGTGAATTGTTTGTAACTATAATTCCTATGCATTTAAATTTCTCCACTTGTTTTAGGTGTCTGCCATCCATCGTTTTTGTTGATGTTCTGGTTCTCTTTTGCGATATTCACGACTCCTGTTTTGTTGATGTTGATTTTCATGTTGTATTGGTTGCCTGTGCTGTTGAGTCTATGTAAGTGTTCTTGTAGGTCTTCTTTTATTTCATTCTTTACAAATGGAGATTTAAAAAAAAAAACCTGCCTGCTCTGTATATGTTGCGATTGAGAAAAAAAGGATGTGGTTTTGAAAGTTAAATGATGATAGTAATAAAACTATATTTTTGAACCAAATTATGACTTGAATTGCTTTTATTCTAGAAACCTCGATGGCTGGGTGGTTAGTATACTTTCTTCCTGATTAAAAGGGTTCAGGTTCGATCCCCAGAAGTGAAGATTTTTTTTGTTTTTCGAAAACAACACGGCTGTGAGGTTCACACAGACTCTAAACATGGGCCACCAGAGCTTTTTCCTGGAAGTAAAGCGGCCTGGCATGATACCGAGCACATCACCAAAAAATGTTCCGTGGTTATGGAAAAACATTGCGACTAACACCATATTTTCTCCATACGCGTAATAAAGCGTGGAGGGAAATTAGCTGAGTGGCAGTGTACCAAGCGTTCGGCTTCTCGTGGCAAGGCGCAGTGCCATGGAGTACGGGTTCGATCCTGCTTCGGACATATATTGGTCATTGTTTTTTTCTGTTGTTGTTTATTTGTCATTTTTTCCGAGTGCTAACACATACCTTTTCCTTCTATTATTTTTTTTAATATTTTTTTTTAAAATAAGGTAAGAAACCATGCTTTTGTCTAAAAACTTATTTATTGTGTATTTTTTGTGTTTTGCTGATAAATGCGATAGTCGAAATGTCGTGTTGTTGTCTCGTTTCTCTAAAAGTTGCTGCTAAATACAATTTCATGTTCATTTTACACACAATTACCATTACATTATAATATCTAAAATAAGACTTTTAAATCACGATTATATTAGCATCATTTTTGTTTCTTCTCAAAGAATACAATGTATTTTAACAATGCAGCCTGCTTATGACAAGAAGCCGGTACTGTCTTTCGTCCAAAAGTCTTACAGGAGAAAAGCTTTAACAGATACATCGCTGTAATTTACATTTCTTTCAGTTTAAAATTAAAATATTACAAGTCCTTTGATAAGCTCTGCAGGACCATCGCTTTACACTGCGAGAACCGTTGCACTAAACTGTCTGGTCGCTTTATTTAGCTGCCGACAATGTAAATACCACAAGTAATATCTGACAATCGGCAAAATAAGTGTGTTTTGATGGATGGTAAAATTATGTTTTTTGCGCTTTCGCTGTAGTTTGTCCCTGTTCAATTCTCATATTTGTTTTAATGAGCACATCTTCGTTTCTCTTGTGACTTGTTTAATATTAGTCCATAGTTTCTAGTGGTAAAAAAAAAAATAAATAAAGAAACCCGTCACGCCATGTGGCGTATAGGGAATATGGTGTTAGTGACCATACATTTTACAGACCTTCAGCACATGATTTTTCGGGTAATGTGGTCAGTATTACGCCCGTGCCGCTTTACTTTCCAGGCAAAAAATCCGGTATCCATTTAAGGCTGGGTGAACCCGGAAGCCGTCGAATGGATCGAACCTACCTCCTGTCCTTTGTAGTCCAGTTCACTGAACTATCGCGGCTCCCTAGTTTATAGTGGTGCTAATAACTATTTATTCCTGCGTCTAAGCATTTTTTTTTAAAAGCTACTTTGTATATTCTCTGAATAATTATTCATATGAATTATGACTATTTAATTTATAAATCAATTAGTATTGTTTCCTAACTTGATCATGATTCTTAGATTAGACGTCACAACACTTCCAGCAAACACGTATGTGCTCAGTATATTAGAGAGACAGAGAGAGAGAGAGAGAGAGAGAGAGAGAGAGAGAGAGAGAGAGAGAGAGAGAGAAGAACCACTGATGATTTCAGTAGCTCGATGATTGTACAGAAAGACGTCCGGTCACTATGGCGGATAGGTGGCAGGAACCGCTAAGGCGATTGCGTTCCTTGTTGCGGTTTCTTCATATTCCAAGTCTGTTCCTCATATTCCAAGTCTGTTCCTCATATTCCAAGTCTGTTCCTCATATTCCAAGTCTGTTCCTCATATTCCAAGTCCGGCTTGTCACCGGAGCTACTGAGTTTAGTGCGCTTTGCACACCGTGAGCTGTGTTTTTTCATCCGGATCGTGCTTGAATATTCCGATTGCTAACGATGAATGATGATATCGTATGACGAAGGGCAATTTGACTGCGTTCACTTTCGATGCTGCTTCACCTTATGTCTTTTCACATGTGTTATGGCTGCTACGATGGGGACTGCAGCTGCTTTTTTTGGTTTGGATCCTTCAAATGAGATGAGATGTCAATTCTGATGATTCCACTGGGCGTTTGAGCAATTATGGATTTTAATTCGTTTGCAGTGATGGCGATGCCTTCGTCTAACTACTAACTAAAAAACTAGAAACCTGATTCTCACATGTTGGTTGAACGTTTTATACTAAATTGTTGAAGTCGCAAGTTTGCATCTTCATCGATAGCTGTATCAATATTCAGCATACAATCGTGAAGTATAGGGCCTTCCAGTAGTCGTCCTCTTTATACACGTTCATGTACTGTACTGACTTGTAATGTACTGTCGGCGCAGGTCAGCCCCTCAGCTTTTTTACAGCCCTCACTCTTACAGGGATTAAAAACTGTCAGTTATTCTTGATTTATCTTTTTTTTTTTCTTTCTGGACATAGTAATGTACTTATGGCTTTAAAAGATGGAGACATTTTACGATTTATATTTATTTATGTGAATATGGAAAATATAATAATGTCATTAAAATATTTACTATTATTCAAATGTGTGAACTTGGAAAATATACTAATGTCACAAAAAAAATGGATGTTTATATGTGATCATGGGAGATTGAATTAAAATGTATATAGAAAATCAATGTTTTCCAGATAACCACCTGGTGGCTTACAAACCATAATGTGTTCTTAATTCGTCATTAGTTGACATGTTATACTTACTCCCGCTTTGTTTACCACGTTTCTGAAACCTCATGCATAATTTTAAATCATAAATATTAGAATTATATCTTTTATCGCTATATTTTGTCTTTCCTATCCCCAGTTAAAATAAATTCTCCAGAGACCTTGAATATTAACGGGATGTTTTTCTCTTTATCCTTTTGAACTTCTCGACACATATCACATGTTTATGATTAATACTTAGTGTATTTCTTTTATCTTCTTTTTCTGCTGCTTGTATTTATTTCGCTATCATCGCGGTTGTTCTCTACAAACTTGGATTTTCTGTCCCTGCATCAACAGCGTTTTATACTTTATGTCAAATGTGCATTTCATCATTATTATTTTCATCACCATCACCCGCTGCACTCCCGCTTCAATCGTTTGCTACAAGTTGTAGACTCACCATCACCCGCTGCACTCCCGCTTCAATCGTTTGCTACAAGTTGTAGACTCACCATCACCCGCTGCACTCCCGCTTCAATCGTTTGCTACAAGTTGTAGACTCACCATCACCCGCTGCACTCCCGCTTCAATCGTTTGCTACAAGTTGTAGACTCACCATCACCCGCTGCACTCCCGCTTCAATCGTTTGCTACAAGTTGTAGACTCACCATCACCCGCTGCACTCCCGCTTCAATCGTTTGCTACAAGTTGTAGACTCACCATCACCCGCTGCACTCCCGCTTCAATCGTTTGCTACAAGTTGTAGACTCACCATCACCCGCTGCACTCCCGCTTCAATCGTTTGCTACAAGTTGTAGACTCACCATCACCCGCTGCACTCCCGCTTCAATCGTTTGCTACAAGTTGTAGACTCACCATCACCCGCTGCACTCCCGCTTCAATCGTTTGCTACAAGTTGTAGAATCACCATCACCCGCTGCACTCCCGCTTCAATCGTTTGCTACAAGTTGTAG
Source organism: Megaustenia siamemsis (assembly GCA_032433765.1). Lineage (NCBI taxonomy): Eukaryota > Metazoa > Mollusca > Gastropoda > Stylommatophora > Ariophantidae > Megaustenia > Megaustenia siamemsis. The sequence continues at coordinate 24,014,588 of JAVIAB010000125.1, forward strand.
ACTCACCATCACCCGCTGCACTCCCGCTTCAATCGTTTGCCACAAGTTGTAGACTCACCATCATCCGCTGCACTCCCGCTTCAATCGTTTGCCACAAGTTGTAGACTCACCATCACCCGCTGCACTCCCGCTTCAATCGTTTGCTACAAGTTGTAGACTCACCATCATCCGCTGCACTCCCGCTTCAATCGTTTGCTACAAGTTGTAGACTCACCATCATCCGCTGCACTCCCGCTTCAATCGTTTGCTACAAGTTGTAGACTCACCATCACCCGCTGCACTCCCGCTTCAATCGTTTGCTACAAGTTGTAGACTCACCATCACCCGCTGCACTCCCGCTTCAATCGTTTGCTACAAGTTGTAGACTCACCATCACCCGCTGCACTCCCGCTTCAATCGTTTGCTACAAGTTGTAGACTCACCATCACCCGCTGCACTCCCGCTTCAATCGTTTGCTACAAGTTGTAGACTCACTATCTCAGGAAACATTAATTTATTTTATCAGCGCCTTGCGCAGGAGCGCCCAATAAACGTACACACAACACACCCAGCAATAGTTAGCTGAGTGGCAGTGTTCCTAAGCGTTTGACTTTTCGTGGCAAGGCGCTGTGCCCTGAGTACGGGTTCGATCCTGCCTTGGTCCATATTTTTTTCTGTTGTTGATTCTTTGTCATTTTTCCGAGGGCTGTAAACATACCTCTTCCTCTGAATTGATACACCCAGCAATAGCACATTCACCACAGTTCACGCATCACTAACTGACAACTCCTCACAAACACACCGATTCCTCGCTGACACACACCCATCATATGTCACATTCAGCAACACATCACGGACTCGATAATACACACACATAACATTTTCTCAACAAAAGACATACACCAAAAGATATTACATATAAGTTAAAACAATGACACACACACAAAACAACCCAAACACGTGTATTATTTGAGAGGCACAATAACTCAAGAGATCATAGACACCCAGATAAGAGCCGACACATATATACACGTCACAAAGCTTGCTCTTTAACCACAGCTCAGCGTCAGTTCTTTCCAGAAATAGACGTTTCCACATACATATACACGCACAGAAGTGCACACACTCATAACAGCTGACACAAAACTATCTTTTAAAGAACAGACTGCTGACTTGTCTACACACGCACATTTTCAAAAGCTTACACATTGGTAGTAGTTCATATACAATTAATTTCAAAGAACACATTGCTTACAAGTTTCAATACATGCTCCCTAATCGACATGCAACAACTCACACACAACACATTAAAGAACACACTACGGACAAGTCTCCTTACATGCTCCGTAACTTAACGTAACAGTTCACACACAACTCATCAAGGAACACACTGCTTACAAGTCTCCCCACACAGACACATTTTACAAAGTCTCCTCATACAGACACACTTTACATGTCTCCTCACACAGACACACTTTACATGTCTCCCCACACATACACACTTTACATGTCTCCCCACACAGACACACTTTACATGTCTCCTCACACAGACACACTTTACACGTCTCCTCACACAGACACACTTTACACGTATCTGAACATGCCACACAAGAACCTCTCTTTTATCACAGACCAATACTGTTCCAAGCAGACAAAACACGTGGAAATGCACAATTTCTCCACATTTTTTTATCACTGAGCGCGTTATAAACTATAACTAATAGAACAACATAACTATTGCCTTAGCTCTGCAATGATCTATCCTGTTTTCTGTGATTTCTGTTTGTTCTGAACTCTACGGACCTTATTTCATTGACCTTCTTTCTCATACGAGCCCCGAGATAAATTTCTGCTAGAAGTTATTCACGCCTCCGAGTGAATCTTGGCATTCCATGAAAACACTGTCGAGAGTTCTCGTTAGTTCCTCTGACATGTTTTTAATCTCTTTTTTCCCACCTCCCTCCTCTCTCTCTCTCTCTCTCTCTCTCTCTCTCTCTCTCTCTTCAATATGCGTGTATGTGTTTAGTTAGGTTCTGTTTTGTTTCTGACGAGGCACTGCTCGTTCAACCACATACATTATATCTGCAATCTTTTATCATGGCGCTATGCGCGTATACGTCTTTATATGCCATCAAGCCAACAATATTTGCTCTTCATTCATGTTTTGAGATTCAACGTAGCATTGTTTATATGTACATAAGGCATACTTTCTTATTCTGGTTCTTGAAGAAAGAAAAACAACCGTCCACATGAATGTTGTTCTGCCTCATTTTTCATTTGTTGGTTTCCCATAATGGTAACATATCAGACACAATAAATCGATACGGAGCGATGATAATAAAGACTATTTCTAACCGTCTAGGGGAACGGTGAAGGATTTACAATGGGAAATAAATATACGTATAATAACTGAAAATAGAATGCCGCTTCAGGCATGCAGGGGGTACAAAATCATCATCATCATCAAGTACCGGGACTACTGGCGTAGGTGATCATGTCTCTCCACAACTTTCGATCTCGGCAGCTATTTATCATTTCTGTTGTTGACCTTCTGCCAAGCCATTCTCTTAAGCTGTCTGTTATTTTTGCTCTTTGCTTCCCTCTATCTCTTCGTCCCTCAATTTTCCCAGTTGTTACAATATATTCCAGTTGTTCTCTTCTCATTACATGGCCAAAAAATGATGATTGTTTCTTCCTAATATTGGAAATAGCTCTCTTTTTGCTTTGACCTCTCTCAGAACATCTTCATTACTCTTCTTAGCTGCCCATTGTACTCTCAACATTCTTCTGTACAACCACATTTCTACAGACTCCAGTGATTTTCTTATCTCTTGTCCTATTGTCCATGATTCTCATCCATATGTTAAGACTGGCTCTACATAACATTTAAGAACTCTTTTTTCTTGTTTCTATTGTCAAAAATGGATTGCATTGTATCTTCCTCATTTTTTGGAAAGCTGCTTTTGCCTGAGCCATTCTGCATCTCACCTCTTTTGGGTACAAGATAGCGTGAGAGAAAAGAAGTAAGAACAAGAGAAACTACGTATTGTTATAAAAAGAGATGGGCTTATGGCATACGGGCTTGGAAAACACGCGCTATCTACAGTAAAGTGTACAGACTAGAGAGTAGTAGTTTTTGTCTTCTAGAAAAACACAATAAATATAATGCACAATATAACATGGCTTAGCATAACATAACGCCTCGAATAGCGACACACGTTATACCTCTACATAAGGTAGCAAAATTTCGTTGGGTTATTGTCCCGTAGTACGTTATATTATAATCACAACAATTATCATATAGGTGGTGGGGCTTCTTGTTTGCATGGCTTCCTGTAAGACACGATTAACCCTCGTTTCCTATTCCTCTACTTATTTGGACTTTCTCATCTCTTTAATCAGTTTTCTTGATAAATGGTGAGTTTTCGATCACTTTGCTGGAGTTGCTGTCTTGAGGACAACATTTGACTGATTTTTATGTTTCTTCGCCAAAAGACGGAAGTAATGGTAACAACAAAGAAAAAGACACCGCAATGCACAATAAAGACAAGTGGGACAATATTAAAACCTTTAAATTAATTTAAATATCTGGGGGCAATTGTAACCTCAGATGGTAAATGTACAACGGAGGTGAGATGTCAGAATGCTCAAGCATAAGCAGCTTTCCAAAAAATAAGGAAGATAGAGTATAATGCATTTTTGACAATAGAAACAAGAAAATGAGCTCTTAAATATTATGTAGAGCCAGTCTTAACATATGGATCTGAATCATGGACAGTAGGACAATAGACCAAAAAAAAAAATGTCTGGAGTCTGTAGAAATGTGGTTTTTTAGAAAAAATTTGAGAATACCATAGACAGCTAAGAAGAGTAATGAAAACGTTCTGAAAGAGGCCAAAGCAAAAAGAGAGAACTAATTTCCAATATTAGGAAGAAACAATCACCATTTTGTGGCCATGTAATGAGAAGGAAACAGCTGGAATATATTGTAACAATTGGGACAATTAAAGGGCGAAGAGATAGAGGGAAGCAAAGAGAAAAGATGCCATTCAGCTCAAGAGAATGGCTTGGCAGAAGGTCAACAACAGAAATGATAAATCACTTCCGAGATCGAAAGTTGTGGAGATATCTGATGATGATGGTGTCCCCTTTGTATTAATAAAGGATGAGAACCGTTATTAGCACCCTATATTTATTTTATAAAAACCGGACCAGGGCAAACTCCTTAACCCTCTTTCTCCGTCTTTCTACTAAAGGGAGGTCAAAAAGTAATGCACACCAATTTTTTTCTCGGCTAATAATAAAGATAGGAATATGAAATTTTGCACACTTGGAATATGACATGTTCCAATTATGTGCACCAAATTGCACAGCATTCGGATAAATATTACGCAATCTATGAACCGTTAAAATGGAGCTTGTCAACAATGTCCGTTACAAACAGCGAATTGTCATAGAATTTCTGGTTGCGGAAAAAGAAACTGTTGCAAACATTCATAAACGACTGTGTGCAGTGTACAAATGTTCTGCAGTCGATATGAGCACAGTTAGTCGCTGGGTTCAGAGAATTAAAGCTGCAGAAAGTGTACGAGTGGAGCTGCATGATTTACCGCGTTCTGGACGTGTTGCCTCGGCTACCAGCACAGACGTGTTAAACCGGGCTGATGCCATTATTCGTAAGGATAGGCGTATCACTAGTCAGCAATTGGCATTGCAGCTTACAGTCAGCAAAGGAAGTGCAATCGCAATTTTTAAAACTCTCGGATATTCAAAGATTTGCGCTCGATGGGTTCCTCGGTGCCTAACAAATGATCACAGTTCAAAGGAAAACATTCTGTTCTGAATTGTTGGAGCGTTTCGGTGTTGAAGGAGAAATGTTTTTGTCAAAAATTGTTACCGGTGACGAAACGTGGGCACATTATTATGAGCCTGAAACAAAAATGCAGTCAATGGAATGGCATCATCCGCAGTCACCAAAAAGAATAAAATTCAAAACATCTCCATCAGCCGGAAAGGTGATGATCACTGTCTTCTGGGACATTGATGGTGTGATTGTTGTTGATGTAATGACAAGAGGTGAGACAATCAACTCGACAGCTTACATCAATACACTGACAAAACTAAAAAATCGGTTCCACAGAGTTCGGCCTAATAAGCCATCTGCAGATTTGTTGCTTCAACATGACAATGCACGCCCTCACACAAGTCTGGTAACACGGGAAGCAATCAACAAATTTGGTTGGACTGTACTGCCCCATCCTCCTTACAGCCCTGATCTGGCTCCCTCAGATTTCCATCTGTTTGGACCACTCACAAAATTCCTGCGTGGGACACACTTTATGTGATCCGTGCAGTTAAAAAATGGCTACGCGAGCAGGACAAAACTTGGTACAAACGAGGCATTCTTGACCTAGTTTCGCGTTGGCGTAAGGCAATTCGCTTGGACGGAGATTATGTTGAAAAATAGGTAGTGTAAAGGGGATGTTCAGCTACAATCTGTGAAAATTTCACACATTTTGCCCGAATAGTTTCCGAGAAAAAAATTGGTGTGCATTACTTTTTGACCTCCCTACGTATTTCTTGAATATAAAAGTAACGGATGTCCCTAACCCTATGTTGTCTTAGAGAAGTGAACAATATAGATAGCTGCCTCATAGGAGGCCACTTCATGAAATGAAAGCGTTTTCTGTTTTCTTCCTAGTGTTGGTATCTACCCATTCTGTTTCATCCGTGTGAACGGTATAGTGTACAACTGTGTTTGAACTAATAATGTTCACTTTATCTCCCTACCACTACGACACTTTTCTATATTTATCTCTTTCTGTTTTACTCTTTTTGTCCTCTTCCTTTTTACTCTTTGTCCGCTCCCTTTTTACTCTTTGTCCCATTCCCTTTTTTACTGTTTGTCCTTATCCTTTTTACACTTTATACTCTTTGTCATCTTCCTTTTTACTCTTTATCCTATTCCTTTTTACTCTTTGTCCTATTCCGTTTTGCTCTCTTTACTCTTTGTCATCTTCCTTTTTACTCTTTGTCATCTTCCTTTTTACTCTTTGTACTCTTCCTTTTTACTCTTTGTACTCTTCTTTTTACTCTTTGTACTCTTCCTTTTTACTCTTTGTTCTCTTCCTTTTTACTCTTTGTTCTATTTCTTTTTACTCTTTGTACTCTTCCTTTTTACTCTTTGTCATCTTCCTTTTTACTCTTTGTCATCTTCCTTTTTACTCTTTGTACTCTTCCTTTTTACTCTTTGTCATCTTCCTTTTACTCTTTGAACTCTTCCTTTTTACTCTTTGTCATCTTCCTTTTTACTCTTTGTTCTCTTCCTTTTTACTCTTTGTTCTCTTCCTTTTTACTCTTTGTCATCTTCCTTTTTACTCTTGTCATCTTCCTTTTTACTCTTTGTTCTCTTCCTTTTTACTCTTTGTTCTCTTCCTTTTTACTCTTTGTCATCTTCCTTTTTACTCTTTGTCATCTTCCTTTTTACTCTTTGCACTCTTCCTTTTTACTCTTTGTCATCTTCCTTTTTACTCTTTGTCATCTTCCTTTTTACTCTTTGTTCTCTTCCTTTTACTCTTTGTTCTCTTCCTTTTTACTCTTTGTTCTCTTCCTTTTTACTCTTTGTCATCTTCCTTTTTACTCTTTGTCATCTTCCTTTTTACTCTTTGTTCTCTTCCTTTTTACTCTTTGTCATCTTCCTTTTTACTCTTTGTCCTCTTCCTTTTTACTCTTTATCATTTTTCCTTTTTTTTGTATTTTATTTCTATTTTTCTTTATTGAGAATTGTATCCACTTCTGATATGCTTTCTGACTTTTCTAAGTTTTTATTTGGAAACTCCATTTTTTCTACAGCGTTAATCTTTTATTTAAAATGTCGCTCTCTTTTTATAACCTTTCCTATTTATAATTACTTATCTCCCTCCCCCCCCCCCTCTCTCTCTCTCTCTCTCTCTCTCTCTCCCTCTCTCCTTCTTTCAGTCTTTATTCCCATGTTTGCCTTTCCCTAACTTCATGTCTACCCTTCTTCACTCTATGTCTCTCCATTTGTTTAATGGAATAATTTTTCTAAAGACTCTTCAGTCCCTCTCTTTAGAATACTTCTGTTCTGTTGTTTTTATGCCCTCTTTGTTAGGCGTTATTTATTTTCTTCTTTTTAATATAAGTGGGAGGAAGATAGGGAGGCTGAATTGAAGAAATCTATTTCCCCTGATGGGGAATCTCCATGTCTGTTTAGGGATGCTACTTACTCTTCTCTGATCTCTCTTTTTCTCCTCTTATTGAAAAAAAAAAAGTTGTATATGGGATGAAACTCACTTTTCTTTATTTCTTTCTTTCTTTCTTTCTTTCTTTCTTTCTTTCTTTCTTTCTTTCTTTCTTTCTTTCTTTCTTTCTTTCTTTCTTTCTTTCTTTCTTTCTTTCTTTCTTTCTTTCTTTCTTTCTTTCTTTCTTTATTTCTTTCTTTATTTCTTTCTTTCTTACTTACTTTCTTTCTTCCCCTCTCTCTTCTTTCTTCTTGTCTCTTTCTTTCTTCCCCTCTCTCTTTCTTTCTTCCCCTCTCTCTTTCTTTCTTCTTGTCTCTTTCTTTCTTCCCCTCTCTCTTTCTTTCTTCTTGTCTCTTTCTTTCTTCCTCTCTCTCTTTCTTTCTTCCTCTCTCCCTCTTTCTTTCTTCCTCTCTCCCTCTTTATTTTTTCCTCTCTCTCTTTCTTTCTTTTTCTCTCTCTTTCTTTCTTTCTTTCTTTCTCTCTCTTTCTTTCTTGCGCTCTCTTTCTTTCTTTCTTTCTCTCTTTCTTATTGGAAACCCTCGTGTTTTATTAGAGATGCCACTCACATCTCTGAGATCTCTTTCTCCCAAGAAGCGCCGTAGTTAATGTAAAACCACCCTCTATTGTCGAGGTGCTAGCCATCCCTGGTGGGATAATCTCGTCAGTGACTATACACCAAAGCCTGGTCTGAGATTTTCCAGTAGACACTTAACTGACCGCACGACTACCCACTTCCCGACATTGATAAATGATTCCATTAGAATCATCGACCGCTAGACAGGAAGGCCCGTTCTGCTTTTTCTCTTATCTTTGTTATTGCTTTATCTTTCGCTTGCGTGAACGGAATATTATTTCTGCCCCTGACGTCATAGAGTAGAATGGATTGACCGTTTTGCTAGCTGGTGAAATATATAAGTAGATAATAATAACTGGAGTATAGTAAATGTAAATGTTGATGGAAGTTTGATCTTGGGGTGGTTGGACTGGTTGGAGTGATTGCTCCTAGTTTATGTTGCTTCTCTAGAACTGTACAACTGTGTTCACGCCACTCGGAGATTTGAACTTGATAAAAAGTGCAGTTTAAAAATCGCGTTTGGCAGAAATTGGTAGAAAATTAGCAAGAGGATTGACTTGTATATATTTTATTTATTAATTATGTATATATTGTATTTATTTATCATGTATATATTTTATTTATTAATTATCTATATATTTTATTTAAAATTATGTATATATTTTATTTATTAATTATGTATACATTTAATTAATTATATATATATATATATATATATATATATATATATATATATATATATATATATATATATATATATATACATATATATTATTTAATAATTATGTATATATTTTATTTATTAATTATGTATCATCATCATCATGCGCCATACCGGTTGGCGTAGGCCATCTTGTTCTTCCACAATCTTCTATCCACAGTGCATCGTATCAGTTCTGTTTTTGACTGTTTTCCATGCCATGACACCAAGCTATCCAGTATTTTCTCTTTTTGTCGTCCGCGATCTCTCTTTCCTTTTACATTGCCTGTTGTAACCAAGTATCCCAACTTTCCTCTTCTCATGATGTGTCCGAAAAATGCTGATTGTTTCTTTCTGATGATTTTTTAGGAGCTCCCTTTTTAAAATTATGTATATATTTTATTTATTAATTACTAAATCGATTTATAGAGTCAGTGAATAGTTTTGTGATTTTAAGAGCAGGGTTAAAATAACATGTTATTAAAGTTAGGTGGAGTTTAGAAGATAACTTACGTTGCATTAGTTTTGTACTCAATTATTTTGCCCCCCCCCCCCCCCCCCAAAAAAAAAAAATATATATATATATATATATATATACACACACACACACACATCACACATTTTTGTGTTTATCAAAAATCAAGTTAAGTTATAAGGATAACATCATATTTAAAGGAAGATAAATAATAACAGAGATATTACATGGGAATAAATAAGCTAAGTAGAATAAGCTTGTAGTAAGTAACAAAGGCGTGAAACTAAACGTAATAACATTATTAGCACGAATAATATAATAATAATAACAATAACAAAGAAACAACGTTAACGTAATAACAGGAAAACAACGTAAGCAGTTCAAGAAAATGATTGACTCGACTTTTGTGCCATTTAAGCATGAACAAAAACAATAAAAGAAGTATCATTTAGGATGCGAGTATCCAGCAAAAATGTTTGCAATTTCCTAGTATTATTCAGAGTGCTTTAAACTAATCACCAAGGCGCTCGCGAGTTTGATCCAGCGGTGAGAATTTAATCTGCGATTAATCTCTTCTATGGCGCCTAACGTTTTGTTACATTTTATTTAAATGCCACAAACATGTTTTGTTGTTGCCTTGTTTTCCGAACCTCTTTTATTTCATGTGTGCATCATTTGTATTCTTCTTAGGGCACTTGCCTTGCTTAAAAAAAGGGCTGATTTACCTTCAACCTTCTAATGCCCAGCGGACCCTGTTCAACACAGGATAGTTACACAACTCACCAACATGGGGAAGTTTCTAACAGCGAGTAACAGCACTTTCCACTTCATGTCCACATTTTTTTAGTTACTGCGCTGAATTATACAGTTCCACTCCTTTACGAATATTTTTCCTATTTGTTTGTTTGTTGTTAGGATCATCATCACTGACTGAACACCAGACATAGCATGAGTGCTCCGTTATCCCCATCGAGAATCTCGAGAAATTTGAGGAGAAACTTCGTCCACGTGCACGAACTCTGTAACACGGTCTTGAACCCACGGTGTGGGCAGGTTTTCGCTGACAGTTTTGCCCGGGCAGCGGCCTATTTATGACCTACCCTCGTTTTCGATTTTAATTGCCAAGGAATCTTTAACGTGTGCGAGTGCACACGGGACCTCCTGTTTAATGCCGTTATCCGAGAGGGCTAATCATCGGATCTCAATACCCAAGAAATCAAGGGTGGATAACCTCATTAAAAAATCCATTATTAATTTTGATTATTTTTCCTATTTTTGAAAATCACCACCGCCTCTGGTGGGATTTGAACCTGGGTCCTTCCAGTCTTGATGCCGACGTCGTGCCTCTAGACTACACAGTCTACTGTGACATTTGTAACCATAACTAAATTGGCGTTTCTTTATTTCATTCTCAAACGTGCCTCTCCTTTTGGACAAGTGTTTGTGTCCATTCGTCGATCATGTTCAGATGCTCCACTCTATTCATTTATAGGTCACAGACCTACTTGGATAAAGTAACATTTGAAATGGGAGCCAATAGATTTCTGATATGTAAAGGTAAAGTACGAGACTTGAATCGGCGTCTTAGCACGCGAGTTTTCACCTATATGTGCTCGGCCGTCTATCTAGAAGTGTTCGGGGACTTTTGGATAGGTCGCATCAACATCGAAACTCACGATGCGAGGCGGCATTCCTCACCTTCCCAGAGTACTACCCTGGTATCCATTTCTGCCAGCGGCTGGGTTGACCGCGGGGGGATTTTTTTTCCAACCACGAGTACAGTTACACTGCTTTAAGCTGGAATCGAACACGGGTTGTCAGAACGTTGGTAGCCTAGTCGGGTGGTTTTCCAAACTAGGCTATCGAGGCCCCCCTTCTGATATGTGTTTTCATGACTTGAAGGATAAAACGAACCGTTCTCCTTTAGGTGCGTTCTGGTTGCAGTTACACTGGTTATAACAGTTTTACAGCAGCTTCACATCTCTATCCATCTTGATGCCTTTACTCCTCTTATTCTGGTTATATAATATTTCAAATCTAAGATGGGTCAGCTTTTAGAATTGCACGATTGAACATAAGATCTCACAGAAGATCTTCAGCAGGTCAAAGACGCAAAACTGCCACCATAAATAGTGAACTCATAAAAGTTAATGTTGGCATCGTGGTACTGTAGGAGACATGTCTTGCGGACAATAAATCAAGAGAACAGTGCTACACTTTCTTTTGTCAGAGCAATTTTGTGGAATATCCAAGTCTCAATGGAGTTTCCATTGCCATTAAATCACATTATTATTTATAATAGAACTACCAGTAAAATGTCACTGGCCATATACTGTCCATCGGCCTATACACTATCACAGGTTCAATAAACATTATCAGTGTTTCTTCTCCTACCCGCAGTGTTACAACAGTAATGATGATCTTCTATGAAGATCTTAATACCAGCACTATAGACGTTCCCAATTCTGAATATAACATCAATCTTGGACACTTGAGCGCAAGAGTGAGTGGCTATAGATTGCACATTGCACTGACTTTATGTCTAGATCCGCATTACTCTACCACACGGCATTGAGATATTGACAACATATTCTTATTAAGAATACCAGATAATCGCATTCCACCTGCGCGGCCTACCGAGAATCCAATGTATGAGATAGTGTGACTGTTAACCCAATATCTCTATTCTGAAGGCAGCAAACACAAACGTCATATATGCACTGTTAAGTAATCAAACATCGTGTGAGATGGCTGGGGCAAATGTCCCATATGGAAGGTGGTAAAATTTCAAAAGACATTCTATTCTGTACAATGAGCTGGCGACAGACACTCGATCTAACAACGGTCGACAACACTCCGTTTTAAAGAAATATGTTTGCTCTGCGTGGAGCAGTTCAACATCAACAGTGGGAATCTGGAAACATGTGCCACGGATAGATATAAATGGCAAACTGTTAACGAGGGGCATGTAAATCGAAACAAGTAAGAGGACAGTTTTTTGCGTAAGAAAAGACGCAAAGACGAAGACACAGCAAAAGCACCAGTGTCAGCCGCATCATCTCGCCACATCGGTTTTATGTGTGGACTGCTATTCTGAAATACCTCTACTAGACGTACAATTTTACATATATCTGGGCAGTAATATAGATAACGAGGGAAGAACAGAAAATGATACCAAAATAAGGATAATAAAAGCAAGAGGAGCTTTCGTTGCACCGGGAAACATATGGAAATTCAAAGAAATTAGGTTAAATACAAAAATGAAAATTGTCAACTCAAATGTCAAGTCGGTCCTATTATATGGCTGTGAAACGTGGAGAACAACAGAAATGACAATCATGAAGATACATACTTTCATTAATGGATGCTTACGCAGAATAAAAGGATTGAAATGGGAGGACAAAATCACTAACATATAATTGTGGAAATGTACCAGTCAAATACCAGTGGATAAAGAGATACAGCGAAGACGATGGCGTTGGATTGGACACACACTGCTGAAGCCAACTGAGAGTATTACACAACAGGCCCTTTTTGGAATCCCCACGAGAAAAGACAAAGAGACAGACCAAGGAATTCTTGGAGAAGACAGATAGAAGCAGAAATGAAGATGAGGGGGAAGACATGGAATGATCTTAAAAGAATGGCCCAAAAAAAAAACAGAACGACTTGGAAAGTGTTTGTTGAAGACCTCTGCTCCACAGGGAGCTAAAAAGGTAGAAGAAGAAGAAGAAGCTATTCTGAAATAGGACTATTCAGTCACAATAAACTCTGTTTTCACTCTTGAGTGATCTACTATGACACATCGATTTATCGCCGGAGATAGAAAAGCCCATTATAATATTTCGACCATTCCAAACTATCACCAATAATGTATTGATATTCTTTACCAAAGACTTTCGATTTTAAATAAACGGTTATAATTTGTTATTTTTGTTTTTAAATTGTCGCAAAAATAACGCACCTGAAAAAAAAAAAAAAACAATTACATTCTCCCTGGTGCGTCATAGAACAATGAAGATTATTAAATCAAGTAAAACGTTTGGTCCAGACTACATTTGGTAGTTGAATTCAGACCCGGAGAACGTGTGTCGTATTTCCTTGAATCTGTTCAACTTCTTAAACATGTTTGCTATCAGGTGAAGTTGCATGGTGTTTGATGTAGCAAGTCGATTTTGTAGTCTAATATTTTGTGACACAGAATAAGAATCATAAATTGTAAAAATATAAGTAATATAATCAGAAATGCATCTTTAATTCATATTTACCTTTTACTTTAGACAATATATTTTATTTTACCCAAGTGATCTATATCGTGTGAAGGAACAAGCGGGTGCCTTGCGAGGATTTAGTATAGTTTATGGTGTTTGACAGATCTTTCAATCAAAGGAAATGTACCAACACGGATGACAACAAACGATAACACAGAAGAAAACGAAATATACGTACCAGAAAACTACAGAAGAGAGGAAGAAATAAATGAAATATTATTTGCAGACGACCAAGTTCTGATACATGAAACAACTGAGGACCTACAAGAACATAGCAACAGGCTAAACAACACTTGTAAACAATACAACATGAAGATCAACATAAGCAAAACCGAAGTAATGGCAATAGCGAGAAAGAAAGAAAAACTAAACATCATAATAGATAATACATCTTTGAAGCAAGTTGACAATTTTAAATATTTGGGTAGCACGCTAACACAAGACAATAACCAAGAGACCGAGATAGATATAAGGTGTAACAAAGCAAGCCAAGTTATAGGCCAAGTATCAACACTATTGAAAAACAAAGCAATAACTACGGAAGCAAAAAGGGCAATATACAAATCAATTTTTCTACCAACTCTGTGCTATCAGTGCCAGAATTGGACGCTGGACTCTAGAACAATAAGAAAGATAACGACCACAGAAATGAAATGTGTCAGAAGAATGACAGGATACAGCTTAAGGGACAGAGTAAGAACACTGACCTGAGGAAGAAACTCGAAATTGAACCAGCCATCGAATACATAAAGAAACAACAGATACATTGGTTTGACCACATAACAAGACAGAAAGAACTAACAATGAATCAAAGAGCCATAAACAAACGCTACGAAAACGCCAGATTAAGAGGAAGACCGAGAAAGAGATGGATAAAGGGAATACTAGAGTCACTAGGAGGAATAACATCAGAAGAGGCCAACAGAAGAGCAAAGAATCGCAGATTGTTTCTCCCCTCGACGCCAACGGCAGCAGAGGAAGGATAGAAGAAGAAGAAGAAGACAGATCTTTTTATTTCAACTTGTTGACCTGAACGCGCTTGACAGATCTTTTCATTTCAACTAGTAGATCTGACAGCATTTTAGTGGGTCCTCCCGCCCACTGATATTTTCAGAATCTAGACACAATATGCAAACTGTACTTGTTTATAACTTGTGGACCCAGACTCCAACAGCAGTGCCTGAACTAAACGTGTCAGCGACTACCAGAGTGGACCAGAAACTATCTACCCCAAGTCCCCCTGGCGTGTCAGGAAACAGACTAACCAATCAGAACAAACGTGTAGCAATTAAAAAGAGTGGTCAACCAGGAAAATAAAAGCCCTACAAAAGTCGAATGTCTTGAACCAAAGAACGCAATTATATTATCTTACTATTAACCACAACACAACACAACGCATCTACGCATATTTAACACCATTTCAATGTCAAACTATTAATAATAGTAGTCGTTGGGCGAACACAGAAGAAGAAAGTAACGAAGTCTTGTTATCAGTTTTGTATTATTACCTGCCTATTTGGTATGTGTTATTCTTGTTGCTTATATAGCGATTCCTTGATATCCTCTACCTTTGAAATGCGATTCTCGTCAAACTGTACTAATTATCTTTCCATTCGCTTCCACCAGTAGTAATGTGAGAACACAAATAGTGTTTGTAAACGGGCCAAGGCTACCAGAAGTGTAAATACTGAATGTTTCCACACATCTGCCCAATAGATGCAGCCAAGGGGAAATGCGGACAGTGATAACAAGTAGACACATGAGATTGATAAGACAGATACACAAAATACATCCAGAAACAATCACAAAAACCTGCCTTGTGGTGGACTGTACAGTGAATGCGAACTAGAAGTAGTCTAAAGGCAATATGGAGAACACTTGAAGCGAGGATATGTAAAGCTCTCTACGTAGGATGTACTCAGCATCATCATCATCATCGAGTGCCATCTCCGCAATGAAGGTTGGCTACCATGGAGCGCCATTCTGCTCTGTCTCTTGTTTTGATGGTGCAGGTTGTCATAGGCTGGATTGTCCATCTTTTGATGTTACTCGTCCATGTTAGTCTTGGTCTGCCTCTGCCTCTTTTACCTTGTATTTTCCAAACCAGGATTACTTTTAATAGGCTGTTGCGTCTTTTAACATGGCCCAAAAATCGCATTTGTCTTGTTTGAATTGTGTTTAGTAGTTCTCTTTTCATTTTTAGTTGTTTTAAGACTTCATCATTTGTTTTTTTTTTCCCTTCCAACCAATTCTACCTATACTTCTATATATCCACATATCAAAGGCTTCAATTCTGTGTTCTGTTTTCTTATCTAATGTCCATGTTTCTGCACCATTTAGGAATGTTGAGAAGACATAACATTTTGCTATTCTTAGTTTTAACCCTGGTGTTATTTGTTTTGATGTTACTATGTTCTTCATGACATGTAGGATGTACTAAATTGGCCAAAGTGGATGGATTTTGTTAGTTTCAAAAGAGACGCGTCAGAACATGTCTGCACCCTTCTGCATCATTGTTCCATGGCCAAACACAAGACGAAAAGAAGCGGTCAAACATTTTCTAAATGACTCTCTCCCCAAAAAGTTGCCGTGCCAGGTCAGGTCCACACTATGGCACACTTGATTCACAATATGCGTCCATCTCTGCGTTTTAAACCGTTTTGAAAGTCACAGCTGCCGCTAAAGTATCACCATTCAGCTATCTCAGGCATATCTGTTCTGAAACCAGGTGTGTGTGTGTTTTTTTTTTTTTGCTTTGTAATTGAATTTTATCTTTTTCCTCATGTGGAAATTTGATTCCCGAATGAATATTAAAAATATAAATATCTCTCTCGCCTTTACAATAATGTTGGCTTGTGTTCGAACCACCATAGGGTTTAA
This sequence comes from Megaustenia siamemsis, assembly GCA_032433765.1. Lineage (NCBI taxonomy): Eukaryota > Metazoa > Mollusca > Gastropoda > Stylommatophora > Ariophantidae > Megaustenia > Megaustenia siamemsis. The sequence continues at coordinate 24,030,729 of JAVIAB010000125.1, forward strand.
ATATATCTCCCTAGCTTTTACAATAGTGTTGGTTTGTGTTCGAACCACCATATGGTTTTAATATCTCTCTCGCTTTTACAATAATGTTGGTTTGTGTTCGAATAACCATATGGTTTTAGTATCTCTCTCGCTTTTACAATAATGTTGGTTTGTGTTCGAACCACCATATGGTTTTAATATCTCTCTCGCTTTTACAATAATGTTGGTTTGTGTTCGAACCACCATAGGGTTTTAATATCTCTCTCGCTTTTACAATAATGTTGCCTTGTGTTCGAACCACCATAGGGTTTTAATATCTCTCTCGCTTTTACAATAATGTTGGTTTGTGTTCGAACCACCATATGGTTATAATATCTCTCTCGCTTTTACAATAATGTTGGTTTGTGTTCGAACCACCATATGGTTTTAATATCTCTCTCGCTTTTACAATAATGTTGGTTTGTGTTCGAACCACCATAAGGTTTTAATATCTCTCTCGCTTTTACAATAATGTTGGTTTGTGTTCGAACCACCATAGGGTTTTAATATCTCTCTCGCTTTTACAATAATGTTGGTTTGTGTTCGAACCACCATAGGGTTTTAATATCTCTCTCGCTTTTACAATAATGTTGCCTTGTGTTCGAACCACCATAAGGTTTTAATATCTCTCTCGCTTTTACAATAATGTTGGTTTGTGTTCGAACCACCATAGGGTTTTAATATCTCTCTCGCTTTTACAATAATGTTGGTTTGTGTTCGAACCACCATAAGGTTTTAATATCTCTCTCGCTTTTACAATAATGTTGGTTTGTGTTCGAACCACCATAAGGTTTTAATATCTCTATCGCTTTTACAATAGTGTTGGTTTGTGTTCGAACCACCATAGTGTTTTAATATCTCTCTCGCTTTTACAATAATGTTGCCTTGTGTTCGAACCACCATACGGTTTTAATATCTCTCTCGCTTTTACAATAATGTTGGTTTGTGTTCGAACCGCCATAGGGTTTTAATATCTCTCTCGCTTTACAATAATGTTGCCTTGTGTTCGAACCACCATACGGTTTTAATATCTCTCTCGCTTTTACAATAATGTTGGTTTGTGTTCGAACCACCATAGGGTTTTAATATCTCTCTCGCTTTTACAATAATGTTGGTTTGTGTTCGAACCACCATAAGGTTTTAATATCTCTCTCGCTTTTACAATAATGTTGGTTTGTGTTCGAACCACCATAAGGTTTTAATATCTCTCTCGCTTTTACAATAGTGTTGGTTTGTGTTCGAACCACCATAGGGTTTTAATATCTCTCTCGCTTTTACAATAATGTTGCCTTGTGTTCGAACCACCATACGGTTTTAATATCTCTCTCGCTTTTACAATAATGTTGGTTTGTGTTCGAACCACCATAAGGTTTTAATATCTCTCTCGCTTTTACAATAATGTTGCCTTGTGTTCGAACCACCATGCGGTTTTAATATCTCTCTCGCTTTTACAATAATGTTGGTTTGTGTTCGAACCGCCATAGGGTTTTAATATCTCTCTCGCTTTTACAATAATGTTGCCTTGTGTTCGAACCACCATGCGGTTTTAATATCTCTCTCGCTTTTACAATAATGTTGGTTTGTGTTCGAACCACCATAAGGTTTTAATATCTCTCTCGCTTTTACAATAATGTTGCCTTGTGTTCGAACCACCATACGGTTTTAATATCTCTCTCGCTTTTACAATAATGTTGGTTTGTGTTCGAACCGCCATACGGTTTTAATATCTCTCTCGCTTTTACAATAATGTTGGTTTGTGTTCGAACCACCATACGGTTTTAATATCTCTCTCGCTTTTACAATAATGTTGGTTTGTGTTCGAACCACCATAAGGTTTTAATATCTCTCTCACCTTTACAATAATGTTGGTTTGTGTTCGAACCACCATAAGGTTTTAATATCTCTCTCACCTTTACAATAATGTTGGTTTGTGTTCGAACCACCATACGGTTTTAATATCTCTCTCACCTTTACAATAATGTTGGTTTGTGTTCGAACCACCATAAGGTTTTAATATCTCTCTCACCTTTACAATAATGTTGGTTTGTGTTCGAACCACCATAGGGTTTTAATATCTCTCTCGCTTTTACAATAATGTTGGTTTGTGTTCGAACCACCATTTGGTTTTAATATCTCTCTCGCTTTTACAATAATGTTGGTTTGTGTTCGAACCACCATATAGTTTTAATATCTCTCTCGCCTTTACAATAATGTTGGTTTGTGTTCGAACCACCATAAGGTTTTACTATCTCTCTCGCTTTTACAATAATGTTGGTTTGTGTTCGAACCACCATAGGGTTTTAATATCTCTCTCGCCTTTACAATAATGTTGGTTTGTGTTCGAACCACCATAAGGTTTTAATATCTCTCTCACCTTTACAATAGTGTTGGTTTGTGTTCGAACCACCATAAGGTTTTAATATCTCTCTCACCTTTACAATAATGTTGGTTTGTGTTCGAACCACCATAGGGTTTTAATATCTCTCTCACCTTTACAATAGTGTTGGTTTGTGTTCGAACCACCATATGGTTTTAATATCTCTCTCGCCTTTACAATAAACTTGGTTTGTGTTCGAACCACCATAGGGTTTTAATATCTCTCTCGCTTTTACAATAATGTTGGTTTGTGTTCGAACCACCATAGGGTTTTAATATCTCTCTCGCTTTTACAATAATGTTGGCTTGTGTTCGAACCACCATAGTGTTTTAATATCTCTCTCGCTTTTACAATAATGTTGGCTTGTTTTCGAACCACCATAGGGTTTTAATATCTCTCTCACCTTTACAATAATGTTGGTTTGTGTTCGAACCACCATAAGGTTTTAATATCTCTCTCGCTTTTACAATAATGTTGCCTTGTGTTCGAACCACCATAGGGTTTTAATATCTCTCTCACCTTTACAATAATGTTGGTTTGTGTTCGAACCACCATAATGTTTTAATATCTCTCTCACCTTTACAATAATGTTGGTTTGTGTTCGAACCACCATAAGGTTTTACTATCTCTCTCGCTTTTACAACAGTGTTGGCTTGTGTTCGAACCACCATAGGGTTTTAAAAAAAATATGTTGGTTTTGAGAAAAAAAACAACCTACCTTACCACCTCGTGACGGCAATGTTGAGCATTTGATATTATTCTACAGCTCTTATAGAAAAACTACATAACACAGCAAAAATAGGATACAAGATAAAGGTAGTTTCCCTAAATGTTATGCTGTCTTCACTAATATCAATGAACTATCGTATTTGAAACACACTTGTTGTGCCACTCATTGACTGGAATTCGTGCAAGTTGAAATAAACGATAAACCAATATTAATTCAATCAAAATTAACATTAAAAAAAAGAACTAGGAGATTACATTCAAGAATCACCTGTTGATGCTTCAATGCTTCTCTCAAAGCAGAAATTCTCACTGATCTGCTACCTGATGTCTCACACGTCTAGTATCACCACGACAGAACGAGCTATCACAGCTGCCATACCTTTATATTTTCCTTAATTCTGTTAAATAAAATGCTTTCACTTAAACAGATATTCAAGAAAAACTGAGAACTAGTTCTCTGATTTAAGGCTGACTAGACTGCACACTTGGACATACTATAACCAGTGATGGAAAATGTACAACTGAGAAAAAAACAAAAGAATAGGAATGGCAAAAAGTAATTTTAATGTCATGAAGAACATACTAACATCAAAACAAATAACACCAGGGCTAAAACTTAGAATAGCAAAATGTTATGTCTTCTCAACATTCCTGTATGGTGCAGAAACATGGACATTAGACAAGAAAACAGAACAGAAAATTGAAGCCTTTGATATGTGGATATATAGAAGAATAGGTAGAATTGGATGGAAGGAAAAGAAAACAAACGATGAAGTATTAAAACAACTAAAAATGAAAAGAGAAACACTAAACACAATTCAAACAAGACAAATTCGATTTTTGGGCCATGTTAAAAGACACAACAGACTACTAAAAGTAATCCTGGAGGGGAAAATACAAGGTAAAAGAGGCAGAGGCAGACCAAGACTAACATGAACGAGTAACATCAAAAGATGGACAAATCAGCCTATGACAACCTGCACCATCAAAGCAAGAGACAAAGCAGAATGGCATTCCATGTTGCGGAGATGGCACTCGATGATGATAATGATGAAACTGCACAATCCTCAATCAATTTACAACTACCAAGTAGATATACTCTATAGTTCGTTTCAAATCATGTGCCCAACTTCAAAACGCTATTACGCAGTAAACATTTGTTAAAGACTGTTGAAATTTTTCAAATGTTATTAGAATGCAAAAGACCCTTTAAATGTATATTTAACAAATATCTTGCAGCTGCAGTTTTCTTAAAGCGGCGAATTTCTTTGATGTTTGTCACAATTGTAAATTGTGAAGCCCTAAAGAATAGAAATTACCGTAGTTGCTGGTCTATGATTAATTTTCACTAGGTAAAGGCGTGGCCGTTATGGAGAAATAACTGGATAAGACAAAACACCAGGATAATTATTGTCTGCTCAGTTCGAGGACGGCTTCGCCGCTGAATGAACGGAAATGGAACACACAATGCCTCGTGTTTTCTACAAGTGTCTAATTGTGTCAGAAAACCCACGTTGAAAGCGTGCAAAATCGTCAATTTGACCGTGTATGGATTTTTACTCGCTATTTTTAACTTAAATACTGTAAACATTAAGTTTTGACTACATAAACGGGTCGTTATAAATTTATATAAATCAAATAAGCAACAATAATAACCAAATGTTGTTTTTTTATGAAATTAATTCCCTGTTGGGTTCTAATCATTATAACTTTACATGCAAATTTTGAAAAGCTTATAAAAACCGGTTTAAAGATATCGATTTTAAAAGTTGGGCACGACTTATGAAACGGCCTATAGTACTTTTTACCCGACGATAGCATACCTAGGTAATCGACAAGTAAAGATCTTTTTCATTCTAAGTAGATCGACAATCTATTTACATATGGCAAATAGAAGTCAATTTATTTATAGATGGCAAACAGAAGTCAATTTATTTATAGATGGCAAATAGAACTCAATTTACTTATAAATGGCAAATAAATCGACAATTTATTTACGGTTGGCAAATAGAAAGTCAATTTATTTACAGTTGACATATAGATCGACAAATTTGTTTACATTAGGCAAATAGATTGGCTATTGATTTACATCTGATAAGTGGATCTACTAAATTAATTTACAGCCGACAAGTAGATCTACAGTTGATTCACAAGTAATAAGTAAATCTGCAGTTGATATACAGCTGACAAGTAGATCGGCAGTTGATTCATAGGTAACAAATAGATTGGACTTCCGGTCAATATGGCGGATAGACAGCAGGAACCGTTGAGACTGTCTGAAAAGTATTCCTTGTTGCAGTTTTCTCATAGTCCAAGTCCGGTTTGCTGCCGAAGCTACTGAGACTTGTGCTTTGTACACACTGTGAGCTGTGTGTTTTTTTTTAAATCATAAACGCACGTTTCTATATTCTGATTGCTTACGATTAGAAGCGATACTTTTTCTAAACATTAGTATTAATACAACGGTGTTATAATTATTTTTTTTTTTTTGGGGGGGGGGCATCTAAGTTGCTTCATATAATCTTGTCATTTAACCGCCATTTAGCTCTTTGCCTTTTCAGAGTTCACCATAATAATCAGGCCTTACCTATATAATTGTGTAATCGTCTTTCTATTTATAAACAGACATGTACGTTTATACTTTGAAGTTAAAGCAAGCAGGTTAATTGAAGGAATATCTGGGGACAATTACGAAATTAGAAAAGAATGAGGCTAATATAAGAGAAAAAAAAACGTAAATGATATTTCACGACGATCCTGAAAGACAAATAAGGAATGAGATAAGAAATAGGTTAGACGTACTTAAACAAGCACGTATGAAAAGTTCGTTCTTGTGGTACCTTCTTGTGTGTCCCATTATACATTTGGGCCCAGTGCAGTCTCTCGTATGTCGTGAAATGCATGAGATGGTTGCTATAGTAGAAGTTATAAAGCAAAGTCTGGTGTGCCACACAAGGATATTATAACATCATGGGAAGTAGGACAGACTTAGGCAAGCATCTTATGAGAGATGGCCCCTGAAATGAGTTCAGCGAAGTTAATGCACACCTTTTTGATGTGTCCTGCAACACAACAATATAGGAGGAACAATAGTAGTGGGCGTGGTTCTAGGAAAAGGTTAAAAAGGCCGTAGAAAAACGATAAGTCTTTGACAATGAGGACCAACTGCTGGAGAAACAGGCAGCATAAGCCACGCAACAAGCGACATTCGGCAGTCACAAGGGTAATGCTTACAAATGAGCAGGCATTAATAGAACTAACGGCCTGAACATATTTAGAACTAGCACACACACAAACACTAATTTCAACTCTTTATTATTTTTTTTTTAAAGTTTTATCTCGATTTTTTTTTTTTTTTTTAAGTTTTCTCTTGTTTCAGTCCTTGTATAGGGGCATACATTATTTCAATTCAAAAGAGTAACCACATTGAGTGACATTACACTCTATTTGGTGGTTCTCTAATCTGCCATTCGAAGACTCCTAACTGTAGAGAAAAGAGAAACAATGTGAGGGTAAAGTTCGATGTTTCCTAACCCCTCCCCAATTTAAAAATAAAATAATTGCATTAGTGATGGACACAGAGATAATTTAAGGTATTTGAGAACCACTTTAGTTTTGTTGTGACTCCAACTACGGGGAGATCACTTTAATTTGTGTCCCTAAGCTATGACCATTGCCACCTATATTTATAGGCCTGACCGCTGAGGGGGACCACCCAACGGTTGTGACGTTTTCAGCATTGTGAGCAGGAGTGGTCGTGGGTAAAATTATGTTTCCCGCTATATCTAACATAGCTAAAGACGTCACATGCTTGGGGTGCTTTCGGAAAAACCCTCTCAGCCCTTCGGGTTTCAATATAGATGCCAATGGCTTGGACTTGACCATCTTTTTCTACGTTTGGTCCAAGGATCTTCAAAATATTGCACTTGCTAGACCTGTCCATTGCACCCATTTATTTGTCTATCGGGGCAACATATTTCTCTAAGAAAATAAATCCATTAATTATAGTGACACCTAACAAATAGAATGCATGGAATTTAATAGCCAAGAGAACACTGCTGGTGTTTACGTTTTAACGATTTTTCATACAGCTACAGGTATAATCAACCAGACATGGAGGCCTGCGAAGTGTCTTCAACAGTTTACTTTAGCTCAAAACACTCAAGCCGCAGTTTGTGTTGACCTCTAAGCCCGTTCAGCAATTGTTTTCTCAGCCGCGTCTGTAACATTTTGAGGACCAGTGGTTTGATATGACTGTTGTACCTGACCATAGCCATCTATATTTTTTTACATAGGCCCGCGGGCTGAAAGGAATCACCCAATGGTTGTTAGCTTTTAAGTTTTGTGAACAGGGGTGGTTGTGGGTATAACTCGCATAGCTGAAGACGCCACCAATTTTGGGTGATTCCGGGATTTGCCTCTTAACGCGCAGACCTTATTAAAGTTATAGGTGGCTGTGGCCTAACATATATTTTAATTAACAAACAGACAAAAGTCAAGTGGTATATTCGTGTCATTGTTTTATTTAGAAATGTTTTCCTGATTGACATTTCTCCGCAAAAAACGCAACCTCTGCTTTAATTTGTTAATGCGTAATACTTTAATGCCCAACGTAATGAGAATTCTTGCCTAATTACTAGCGTATATCTATTGTCTTTTCCATTGAACGATCACGCATGCATGTTGACTACACAAAGCGTCCTCTCTGTTTTCTGCTAGCTTTAGTTCAAATCTTGTTCTTGATCCTGGTATATCAACATCATCATCCCTTGTAAATGTTGTCTTATTCCATGTTGTCTGGTTCCTTTTTCTAGCGTTACTGTCATTGAGAGTTCACTCTATGCCTATAGGTGAACTGTATATTTCATGGGTGATATCGTTAGCATCACGCCAGGTCACCTTACTATCCTAGAACACAACATATATCTGCTACCTATTTTCAGAGGGTTTGTGAACCCTACAATGTTGTCAGTCTAAAAAAAATCCGCCAACTAGGAATTGAACCATGAGGCCCCCCCCCCCCCAAACCACCAGCGAGGAACCATGTACCAATAATCGATTTTCTTCAGCAATCATAACCGAGCCTTGTCAATCATGAGCCTTGTCTCTTAGTTGTCTTCTGTAGAAGTCATACATTATAGATCCACCTGGATCCGTTTGCTAATTTATGTTTTTGGACTTAACTACTGAATGAAGAAACAAGTTTTATCAGACACCATCATCATCGGGTGCCATCTCCGCAACGAAGGTTGGCTACCATGGGGCACCATTCTGCTCTATCTCTTGATTTGATGGTTCAGGTTGTCATAGGCTGACTTGTCCATCGTTTGATGTTACTCGTCCATGTTAGTCTTGGTCTGCTTCTGCCTCTTTTACATTGGTATTTTCCCCTCCAAGACTATTTTTAGTAGGCTATTGTGTCTTTTAACATGGCCCAAAAATCGCATTTGTCTTGTTTGAATTATGTTCAGTAGTTCTCTTTTCATTTTTAGTTGTTTTAAGACTTCATCATTTGTTTTTTTTTTCTTTCAATCCAATTCTACCTATTCTTCTATATATCCACATTTCAAAGGCTTCAATTCTCTGTTCTGTTTTCTTGTCTAATGTCCAATTTTCTAGACCACATAGGAATATTGAGAAGATGTAACAGTTTGCTATTCTTAGTTTTAGCCCTGGTGTTATTTGTTTTGATGTTAGTATATTTTTCATGACATTAAAATTACTTTTTGCAAAATTACTTTTACAAAAATTCTTTTGTTTATTTCAGTTTTACATTTTCCATCACTGGTTATATTATTAGTTCTAGTTCTGAACTGTCTCTAGGTCTATGCTTTCAATTGTGATATCCACGTGTGGGTTTTGAGAATTTTCATTCGATGGCATGCTGGTGAAAATCAGTTAGTGTCTTAGTTCTATGACATGTTTATCAAAACAAGATATAGTCTTTGTTCAATGACACGTTGATCAAAACCAGATAGTGTCATTGTTCAATGACACGTTGATCAAAATCAGATAGTGTCTTTGTTCAATGACATGTTGATCAAAATCAGATAGTGTCTTTGTTCAATGACACGTTGATCAAAATCAGATAGTGTCTTTGTTCAATGACACGTTGATCAAAATCAGATAGTGTCTTTGTTCAATGACACGTTGATCAAAATCAGATAGTGTCTTTGTTCAATGACACGTTGATCAAAATCAGATAGTGTCTTTGTTCAATGACACGTTGATCAAAATCAGATAGTGTCTTTGTTCAATGACACGTTGATCAAAATCAGATAGTGTCTTTGTTCAATGATATGTTGATCAAAACCAGATAGTGTCTTTGTTCAATGATATGTTGATTAAAACCAGATAGTGTCTTTGTTCAATGATATGTTGATTAAAACCAGATAGTGTCTTTGTTCAATGATATGTTGATTAAAACCAGATAGTGTCTTTGTTCAATGATATGTTGATTAAAACCAGATAGTGTCTTTGTTCAATGATATGTTGATCAAAACCAAATAGTGTCTTTGTTCAATGATATGTTGATTAAAACCAGATATTGTCTTTGTTCAATGATATGTTGATCAAAACCAGATAGTGTCTTTGTTCAATGATATGTTGATCAAAGCCAGATAGTGTCTTTGTTCAATGATATGTTGATCAAAACCATATGTTGTCTTTGTTCAATGACACGTTGATCAAAACCAGAAATTGTCTTTGTTCAATGACACGTTGATCAAAACCAGAAATTGTCTTTGTTCAATGACACGTTGATCAAAACCAGATAGTGTCTTTGTTCAAGGGCATGTTGATCAAAATCCGATGGTGTCTTTGTTCGATGGCATGTTGATCAAAATCCGATGGTGTCTTTGTTCGATGGCATGTTGACCAAAATCCGATAGTGTCTTTGTTCGATGGCATGTTGATCAAAATCCGATAGTGTCTTTGTTCAAGGGCATGTTGATCATAGTCCGATAGTGTCTTTGTTCAATGATATATTGATCAAAATTTAGCTCATTCCTTCCAAATTATGTTATCCATTAAGGCGTTTCTCCTGAAATATATTGACTAAAAGTTCTTTTATACCAGAATTTTGTCGCCTAAATATATCTTTGGATAATCATCGCTGAAGCCAAACTTCTACCTATGTACGTTGTACTCGCTGAACTTACAAGTCGTCCTGGGAATCTAAAAAAAATGTACTGCCACGAACCATAACTCTATCACGTTAAGTAGAATGAGCCATTAAAGAGGCAATTATCAGACAGTAAAGTTAATTCACTATCTGTTTTTTTTTTTAAAAGTGCATCGCAATAATTAAATAAACGGCTTATCCGGCCATGTATTTATTACATTTAATCAATACTGGAGCACTCTGTCCATATTGCAACGGATGTAGTATGGCTACACGTGTTGTTGTGATTATAAACTCAACGACTTTGGTCTCCTTTTTCTTGGAAATGGTCTCCTTTTTCTTGGAAAATTCGTAATAGCAGACTGGTAGTGGCCATTAGCATTCCGATGTCTTCCTTCCTTTTTTTTTTTTTTTGGTCTTAGAATCATCATCTTCATGGTTAGACATTATCCGTTATCTTTTCAGTTGCTTCCCCAGGTAGATCTCAGCGCCGTGCACGTACACAATCTCTGGGGAACATTAAAAAACAGGTTAACCATTGTTAAAGGTTTTAGGAACCTTACTTTTTTAAAACTCTGCCTGATTGCTCAAAATAATGGTTTTTCTTGCTGCGCAGAACAGCTTATGCAAAGACAACGTATCAAAGTATGAACAAGATATTATGCAGTCCATTGTGTCAATGGATATGTTTTTTTTTTTTATTATTTCTCCATTATTATTTGGCGCAAATTTGGATTCCTGGATGTGGTTTCTGGACAGTAGGACAATAGACAAGAATATATTTGGAGGCCAGAAACATGTGTTGTTATAAAAGAATGTTGAGTGAGAAAACCACGAACAGCTATAAACAGTAATGATGATGTTCTGAACGAGGCCAAAAACAAAATGTTAGCTAATTTCCAAAATCTGAAATAAACGATCATCATTTTCTGGCCATGTAACGAAAAGGGAAACAACTATAACATATTGTGACAGCTGGACAAATTCGGGGAAGAATAGAAAGAAAAATACAGAGGCATGTATTGTTTGGTAGGAGATCAACAACAGAAATGATAAACAGCTGGAGAGATATCACGTTTGGGAGAGACATGATCATCTACACCACCTGACTTGGAACTTGATGATAATGGGATGATTACAAAGAACGATCTAAGCACCGTGCACGAACTCCGTAGCAACACTGGGATCACCGAAACAGATTCTGAAATGTGATTAATACAATTTCTTAGTGATTGGAACAAATGTATTATCTTTTTTCTAAATTCTGACTTTGCAGCAACATACCTGTTCGATTCTCAACTGTTAAAATTATCGTGTTTGTGTAAAAATACTTAATTTGAACTTTGACGCTTTGTAGACATCGTCTCCGAAAGGACTAAGTATTAGATCTCTCTTACTTTGAGTTGAGTCAGTGGGAAAATTTCACATCACTGCTCACGGGATTTAAATTGTTAGCTTGAGTCGATGACCTCTGTGTCAACAACCTCCCACAAGTATCCGAATCTATCAATATATTTTGTATTTTGAAAATAAATTATCAATAAATACTCTGGAATGCCTAATACACCAGCTAAGATATTACATTCTGCTTTCTGCACAAGTTTTAGATATGAGGTATTTGGCAAGAGACCAGTTCTCAAGCTATCTCAGTTTATATCCTATTCAATTTATCCTATATTGAACTTTATGCACGCCTGTTTATATTTTTATAAAGTACTGTAGCATTATGTCGATTTTTAAAAAAAAATCACAATGAAATAGTGTGACTGCTGGTGTAGGTGATCATGGCTCTCTGTAACCTTTTATTTCTAGTTTATTAATTCCGTTCTTGAAATTGTCTCTTGAAACTCATTCTCTTCAACGTATCTGTCTCCGTGTTTTCCTCTATCAATAATTCCGTCAATTGTTCCCGTTTTCAAATACTCGTATATTCCTGACATTCTCTCCACAATAAATGAAAAGACCAGAAATGATCTATTCCTCCTGATGTTAGCAGCAAGTTTTATTATTGCGTGGATCGCTTTTAGAACGTTCTCATTTTAGCTATATATCTCTGTGTGTGCATGTCTGTGTTAGTCACCTCTAGTGACTCGGGCAGATGGTGCTCGTAAACCTGGGAGGGTAGACCATCTAAGGGCAGAATCCCCCTACATAAAAGACAATCTGCTGCCTTGCAGGAAGATTGGGGACAATCAAAGGCTAAGGAAAGCAAACCTGAAAAATGCTGGCTGAAATCGGATGCACTGGGCCACTGGCGCAGAACACAGTGCAACGTATTAACGGGTGTTCAGTCAGAGTGGATCTGGCGGACTCTCAATGTGACGTTCTGTCTGTGGGGGCGATCAACACACTTAACCTGACAGCTGACTTCATGTGGGAGTCTGGAATCCTACTCTGACTGAGTCCTGATCGCAGAGAGAGAGAGAGAGATTTTAGCTATCATTTCAGTCTTCTTCGCGACATTCTACTAACATAACATATGTATGTGACTTTCAATGATTTTCTTATCTTTTGTTCGATTCACAGTGTCGAAGAGCTCTTTTTCTTATTTGCATTATCAAAGAAATATTGCGTAATATCTCTCTTTCTTTGGAATGTTGAGCTGTTTAGGTTATACCGCATCTCACTTCTGCTATATACATACATTCTGAAGGTACTTGAGTTCGTTGATCTGCTGTAGTACTGTACAATTTACCTTTTTTGTGATTAGTAGACCTATCTTTTTGTTCTTAAAGCTAGGACCTTAATTTTTGCTTTTCAAGGCTATAATGTAATTCAGTTTCACTCTTAGCTATTACGACTGAGTCATCAGCCTACTTCTGACTGTTTATATTATGATCACCGTTTTTTATTACTGTCATATCTTTCATGTATCCTACTATTATCTTATTGTAGATATTCATCATCATCATCAAGTACCGGGCCCTTCTGTGGCGTAGGTGATCATGTCTCTCCACAACTTTCGTTCTCGGCAGCTATTTATCAATTCTGTTGTTGACCTTCTGCCAAGCCATTCTCTTAAGCTGTCTGTTATTTTTTCTTTTTGCCTCCCTCTATCTCTTCTCTCTTCGTCCCTCAATTTTTCCAGTTGTTACAATATATTCCAGTTATTATTTTCTCATTACATGGCCAAACAATGATGATTGTTTCTTCCTAATATTTGAAATTAGCTCTCTTTTTGCTTTGACCTTTCTCAGAACATCTTCATTACTCTTCTTATCTGTCCATGGTACTCTCATCATTCTTGTGTAAAACCACATTTCTACAGACTCCAGTGATTTTTTGTCTGTTTTCCTTTTGTCCATGATTCGCTTCCATATGTTAAGACTGGCTCTACATAACCTTTAAGAACTCTTTTTCTTGTTTCTATTGTCAAAAATGGATTGCATATTATCGTCCTCATTTTTTGGAAAGCTGCATTTGCCTGAGCCATTCTGCATCTCACCTCTTTTGTACATCTTCCGTCTGAGGTTAACAAAGTTCCCAAATATTTAAATTCATTTACCTGTTTTAATATTGTTCTACTTGTCTTTATTTTGCACTGAGGTGATTTCTTTTTTTTTTGTTTTTATCATTTCCTCTGTCTTTTTGCTTTTAAGGCTGAGTCCTTTATTTTGCTTTCTTTCACTATAATGCTCAACATTTCTTGTAACTCATTTTCACTCTTAGCGATTAAGACTGTATCATCAGCATACCTTAGATATTTATATTATGACCTCCAATTGTTATTTCAGGCATGTCCCTTATGGATCTTAAAATAATCTCACTATAAATATTAAACAAACCTGGTGACAGCACACAACCTTGTCTAACACCCTGTTTTATTTGTTGAAACATTCCCAATTGGTTTCCAATTCTTATGGCCGCTATTTGTTGCCAGTACATGTTCTTTATTATTCTTAGATCTTTGTTGTCTACGTTTATGCTTTATACAATTTTTATTATTTCTTGGTGCTTTACTGTGTCAAATGCCTTGGTGTAATCTATGATACATAGATCTGTTTTCACCTCTGTGGCTCTTTCTATTAAAGATCTTATGATATAAGTGTTATTGCTTGTTCCTTCATCTCTAACAAAACCATCGCTAATTTCTGGACTGATTTTGTTTCGCTTTTCGCATGATGATTCTTAGTAATATCTTAGTCATATGACTCATAAGGCGTATTGTGCTATGATCATCGCATTCAATCGCACCCGAATTGTACATATTAAATAGATTTAAATAGCAATTCGTAATTTTGTTTTTCAATATTAGAGGTTTCACTGTATCATTAAATAGCAATTCGTAATTTTGTTTTTCAATATTAGAGGTGTCACTGTATCATCAGTGACATTGTCCTTAATGGGTGAGCGTTTCTTCTTTTCCGTTCATTCAAAAAATTAAATATTCATTAACGCTGTCTGCTTTAAAGGGACACTAAGTGTGCGTAGTTAAGTCGTTTTAAGGTTTACAGCAAGTCCGGATATATGCATTTGGACAGTACATTGGAATTCAGCACGGTTTTTTAGTACTAAGTTTGGCTTCTGTGTGGATCTGTGGCCATATTATTTTGTCTGTTTTCATGACTATCGTTGGAGGTGAGGGAGGATCCTTATCAGCTCTGGTTCACCCATCCTGACGCAAGCAATATAAGTCGGTATGAGGTGGTATCCTACGGTTTCTACACATGAGCTGTTCAGTTGCCGTGTCATTCTTTTGGATATGATTTAGGAACGTTCAGAGTAAGTGTGAATAGTAGTTATGCTTCTATCGACAGAGAGCACTGCGGCCCCCCCCCCCAAATTTCAAAGTACTGTGATTGAGTAATGTGATCTAGTACTGTGATCTAGTTGTGTGGTTGATAACTGTGATTGAGTACTGTGATCTCTAGTTGTGTGGTTGATAACTGTGATTGAGTACTGTGATCTAGTGCTTTGAGTGATTACTGCGATCGAGTACTGTGATCGAGCATTGTGATATATTTCTGTGATTGAGTACTGTAATCTAGTACTGTCATCGATTACTGTGTTTGAATACTGTGATCTAGTGTAAATCCACACATCCATCGACACAAGCTACGAAAACAATAGACAGAGAGTACGTCCTCCCAAAAGATGGATAGAGAGCATACTAGACACATTCGAGAATGTGAGAGCAAAAGAGTCAAACCGACGGCCAACAGATTTCTATCTCTCCCTCCCATCAACGCTTCATTGCAGATGATTAAAATAATTGGAAGGTCGACAAAACCGTCAATCAATGCCATCAACATATGTCTTCATTAAATAACCGTTGATGTTCGCCAGTGGATGTTATCAACAAATGCATATGGATAACCACAGCGTATGTCACAGAGAATGACAGTTGCAGGTGTCATAAATGCTGCTTATTGAAGGCTTTCATTGGTGGATATCAATAGTAGACGCCATTTCTAGAAGTTATACATTAATTTATTAAGCTGTTATTATTATTATTCATCTCCTTCTGGCTACTTATCTCTCTCTCTCTCTCTCTCTCTCTCTCTCTCTCTCTCTCTCTCTCTCTCTCTTTTCCATCAAGACAAATGTATTTCCGACTAGGTTATGTCTGGTTCTTTAGTCTAATTAGTACCCTCTACTTTTCTTTATCCGGTTTTCTAATTTACTTCAAGATGTGTCTTTCCAAAATTATATTATAAACTTCAATTTAAAAATAATATTAATTTCGCATTAAAAGTCCACATTTGAAAGACTTCTAATCTTGTTTTAGTTTTAGTTGTAACATTTTTGTGTGTGGATGTTGTATAAGTAATGGACAAATGAACGACAGTAATTGATTTGCATGCTGCTGTTCTTAGGAGGAAGAATGTGTAACTTGGTCACAGTAGATGTATTTAATCATCATTAAGTGCCGTCTCCGCATCGAAGGTTGGCTACCATGTAGGGTCATTCCACTCTGTCTCTTGCTTTGATGATGCAGATTGTCATAGGCTGACCTGTCCATCTTTTGATGTTACTCGCCCATGTTAGTCTTGGTCTGCCCTTGCCTCTTTTACCTTGTATTTTCCCTTCCAATATTACTTTTAGTACGCTGTTGTGTCTTTTAACATGCCCCAAAAATTATATATGTAATAAATGACATAATACAAAACGTGTCCAAGTTAGGTATCAGGAATATTACAATATATAAACTGACTTAATCAGATACGGGTACAAACACCCGTTGTAATAACTTAATAAATATACTATAAACTGTGTGCAAAGCGGAATTGCTTTTTAAAATAAATAATTAAAAGATTAAGGAAACGAAAATATCATCCGTAAAGCGTAGTGGTTAATAAAAACGTAGTTGGTCTAAATATGAAAGTCCGGTTGAACAAAAGTTGCAGTTAATCTGTTTTTGTCTTGTTTACCGACCAGTTGGATCCGGTTCATATTTTTAATGTGGCTGTTTTTTTTTTTCCTTTAACCAGACTCGGAAAATAGGTACCATAATTTTAAATATAAAATAGAAACACTCATACAACTAGAAACACAGAAAAGATACACACACAAAAGAAGAACAAAAAGAACAGACAATGAAAATAAAACAGTTCATAATAGAACAATTGATCAAGAATCAAGTAAAACTCTGGAAGAAAAACTAGCAGAGAAATTCAAGAAACTTCCTAACGAAGTAAATACAGTAGAAGAAGATTGGAAGCAGTTTAAGAAAACACTAACATCACAACAATAATATGTTAAAGAAAACAAAGGACGAAAGTTAGTAAGAAGAATGTCTCCTGGTGATTAGAAGCAATCAGAGAAGTAGTTAAAAAAAAAAAAAAAACTATTTAAAGATAGGAGGGAGAAAAACGAAGAAGAAAAAAAGAAAAACATGCCTTACTTCGGAAAAAGAGTTAACATTTTGATCATAAAGTCAAAAGGAAAACACTTGGACAGAATTCGGACAAATGTTGAGCAATAAAAGCAATAAGAGAGAGAGAAAAGAAAACCATGATCCCACCGAAATCATAAATGACAAAGAAAGACGGACAATACCAAATAATCAACTTATGCAACAGAGATGGAAATTATATTTCTAAAACCTTTGGGACATTGCCCAACTACAAATAACACATCAAAAACCACAGACTGACACACAAAAACTAAACACAACATCAGGAAAGAAAAATCGAAGAAGCAATAAAATATCCACCAAGAAAGAAAGCACTAAAGATAGACAACATACCAGTACAAATAATAGGAGCAGCATGAGAAACGGGAGTTACAGGGCTGCATAACATATTCAATGCACAATGCCAAGAACGGGAAGCTCCAGAATACTAGCAACAGGCAATCATCGTTCCAAAATGGGAGTAACAGGAAAAGGTAACAAGAGAAACTGCAATATAGTTATCTCTCTTCTCATCCATGTTATACGTCAAAATTATGAGAAAAAAAACTCAGGCAAATTGTAAAACTACAGTTAAGCGATTCTCAAAACAGGGTTCCGAAAAAAAATCATTGACGCACACTATTAACCCTAAAATAGCTAACGGAAAAGACGACAGGACATAACCAAAATGTGTACATATTTTCATAGATCAAGAAAAAGCATCAGATCGAGTAAACATAGAAAAACTATGGAAGATACTAACAACATACGGAGTAAGCCAACATCTAGCAAACCTAGTTAAGTTTCTACATCGACAACAGGTGCACAGTCAGAGTATCAGCAGGCAAGTTAAATCGGAGTACATCAGGAGTGCGTAATTTCTCACCTATTGTTTATTACCTACATGAACTACATTTGAAAGTTAGCCAACCCATCGAGACAAAGGAGATCAATAAGCTTCTATTTGTAGACGATCATGCACTAATACAAGAAACAAAAGAGCACTTAAAATAACACTTAAATAGATGTAGGAGCACAGACCACAAAATACAACATAAAAATCAACGTCAACTAAACAGAAGTCATAAATATCGCAAAAGAGTAACAGAACTCTCAACATAACGATAGATAATAGACTATTAAAACAATTTGAGGAATTTGAACACCTAGGAGGTCTAGTGACAGACAATTACAAACAGCAGAAATAGACTCAAGATGCGACAAATCTTGTCAAATCATCGGACAGCTATCATCAATGCCTAATGTGGACACTAGACTCAAAACAATAAGAAAATTAACCACTACCAAGATGAAATGTGTTAGATGAATGACATGAAACAGCCTGAGAGATAAAATCAGAAATGAAGAAGTCAGAAAGAAAAGCTAGGAATAAGGCCCTCCATATATTACATTAAGAAACAACAGATAGAATGGTTTGGCCACGTGATAAGACAAACACCAAAACACAATACAACGAGTCATTCATTAATAAACGTTGCGAGAATACCAGACCTAAGTGTCGACTACGAAAATGATGGGTTGATATAATATTAGAAAAACTAGAAAAAATTACGGTAACAGAGGCAAACAGGAGAGCAAAAGACCGCAGATTATATCTGGAATTGACGCTGGAAGACAAACGAGGAGGGAGAGAAAAATAATAAAGTGAACTGCTAATGACCAGACCACCCAGAAGTGTGCCTCTGTTCATGGATTAAAGTAAGCACCACAAACCAAGACAGGTACCCTTGATTTTTTTTTAAGTTGCACATATATTAGTACTACCAGAGGAATATGTATGTATATGTGTGTGTGTGTGTGGTATTTCATATTTTCACAGATGGTTGGAAGCAGGCTAATGGTGATCTTCTGTAGTAACTGTCAGACCCTGTTTTTGCACAAAGCAATAAAATAACTTGCACCCATTATCATTATGAGCTTAAAGTCACACATTCCTGGACAAAGAATTAAAATAATCAAAACAACACTTCTCCAAGCAACAGATGTTTTATCTAACCTGACCTACTCGATAATTTATCTGCGAGGTTTTCTCTTCCCACGTGCAGCCTTTGTATACCTCTGGCAGATCTGCCGATTGCCCAAGGCTTCCGTGCGAAAGGTATACTGCCTGCAAACAGATATAAACCGCGACTGATCTGTCACGGCGACCGCAACACCAGGCATTCTATTAGTCTTATTTATCCCTGCTGTTTCTATCCTTACGTGATTTATTGCAAAAACATAATAGCAAATAATTTGATTTCACATAAAGTAATGCATTTCATATATTTATTTAATAAACATGTTAATGCAACATGACAAACCGCTGTTTTTTGTTTGTTTGTTTTGCACAATGAAATGACGAATAGCAGCTTTACCTTAACATACTAATAGGCCAATGAGATATTCATAATAACCAAGTTTATACATTACCTGCCGCATAGTACATTTCTATAATATAGATCCTTCACTATATCGTCAAATCTTTGCTGTAATGCTTAGAGATCTATAATACCTATAATTCGTAGCGTTGCTAACTAATTTAAAACCTTAACGTATACTTATTGCATTAGCTGTGTCTCTTTTTAATGCAAATTGCTCACTATCTATCTATGGTTCCTTCGAGCCAAAGACGGTTCACAGGGCAGAGACCAACTCTCTATGTTAGATGGTTTTTGCTCTCACTTCGTCATATTTATTTCAGATACTTTCTTTCTGTATCATTAACTTAATGCTTCTCAATAGCTACATGTTAGGCTTTCGATTATTCGTGCATAGCAAGCGTGAAGAAAACAATCATCTATTCTGGACCGGCAGCGGGCATTTTTTTCTTAAATCACCAAAGCGGTATGCTTATTGTATGTTGATTACAGGTCTGTGTGTAACTATATTATCTATAGTTAACCACATTTGTTGTAGTTCACAGTATCACCCGGGGGGGGGGCGTTGTCTAGAGGTACAACGTTGGCCTCAGGAAAGGAAGGATCCAGGTTGAAAGCCCACCAAAAGCGGTGGTGATACTTGACCACAAATATGACAATTTAATCCGTGGTTTCTTAATGACGTTACCCTCCTCTGATCTCTTCTGTAGTGAAATCTGATGTCTAGCCCTCTCGGATAACAGCAATAAATATGAGGCCCGTGTGCACTCTGCGCTCGTTAAAGAATGCTTGTCAGTTTAATCGGAAATAATAGGTCATAAGTATGGCCGCTGCCCGGGCAAAATAATCAACAGAAACATCCCCAAACCGTGCATCACAGGCCGTGCTAACGGAGTTCGTGCACGTGGTCCTTGATTCTCCTCGGATTTTCTTGAGATTCTTGACGGGAATATCGGAGCACCTATGGGTTAGTCCGGTGTGTGGTGATGATAATCCTAACAAAAACATCAACAACACTGTATCACCCATGCGTACGCATTTCACATGCATGAACTTCGTAGCCAAGCCCTTGAAAATGGAGGAGGCAATTGGGTCGATATTTTATATCCTGATATTTTTTTAATTTGAGTTGAACATTTTTATTTTAGTATTTAACCTAATTTCTTTGGACTTCCGTATGTTTCCCAGTGCAACAAATGCTCCTCTTGCTTTTGATATCCTTATTTTCGTATAATTTTCTGTTCCTCCCTCTTTGTCTTTATTACTGCTCAGATATATGTAAGATTGTACGTCTAGTAAAGGTAGTTCTCCTATTTTTACTTGGTTATTGCCAACTGCATTCATTCTCCTAATTTTGGTCTTATCTCTATTTATTTTTAGTCCCATCTGTTGAGATCTCTCATTAAGTATGCTAATTTTATCCTGCATCAGTTGATGGTTGTGTGATAGGAGAGCTTTATCATCAGCAAAGTCTAAATATTCACCTTGCTTGGTCAGTGGCCACTGGATTCCATTTCTGTTGTTTTGAGTTATTTTCATAATCCAATCTATGGCCAGTAGGAAGAGAAATGGAGTTAGAAGGCATCCCTGCCTTACACCTGTTCTTATTTCAAATGTTTCTGTAATCTGTCCTTCATGCACCACACTACATTTCATTCATTCATACATTGTTCTTATCAGTTTAATAAACTTTGTAGGGATTCCGTAATGACTCAGCAAATTCCAAAGCATTCCTCTGTCTAAACTATCAAATGCCTTTTCTTAATCTATGAATCCAATATAAAGTGGGGACTGTGGTTCTAAACTTTGTTCATATATTATACGTAGAGTAGTTATTTGATCAGCACATGATCTGTCCTTCCTAAAACCTGCTTGTTCATCTCTCAAATGTTTCTCTATGGCCTCTTTTAGTCTCTCCCGAATGATTCTGCTTAATATTTTTCCGGGCACTGATAGTAGTAAAATTCCCCTATAATGTGTGCACTCCTGTAAACTTCCTTTCTTTGGTAGTTTGATCAAATAACCTTCTTTCCATTCTTTATGTATTTCTTCCCTCTCCCAAATTTTTTCTAAAAGATTGTGTAACATCTTGGTTGTGGTGTTAATATCTGCTTTGATGGCTTCTGAAGGAATTTCATCTGGTCCTGTGGCTTTACCATTTTTTTAAAAGCTTGATGGTTTTCATTATTTCTTCCTTGCTTGGTTTTCCACAGTTACCGTGTAACTCTTCTTCTGCTGGTAGTATTTCTGGAGAATTATTTGAGCCGGGTCTGTTTAAAAGTTCTTCAAAGTGCTCTTTCCATCTGTTCCCTTATATTACTAAGCAGATTTCCTTTTCTTATCTTTAATAAAGGTATTGATCTGTTTGTATTTTCCACTTAATTTATGTGTGCTGTTGTACAGTTCTTTCATATTCCCTTTATTTGCTCCTTCTCCTGCCTCTTTAGCTAGTTCATATATATATTTCCTCTTATCCCTTTTAATGCATCTTGTTACTTCTTTGTTCACCTCTGTGTAAGCTTCCTGTGTCTTGGCTTTATTACTTCTCGTTTTGATATTATTTATGTCTGCTTTCTTATTCCTTCTTTCTTTGATTTTATCCAGGGTCTATGCTGTCATCCATGCATTATTCTGGCGTTCTCTTTTCCCCAGCGTTTCTTCGCTTGTCTCGTTTCATATATCCTTTATCTGTTTCCAATGATCTTCTATATTTATTGTATTTTCTAGTTGTTGCAGGGCTTGGTATTTGTTTGATATTGCGACTGCACATTTATCTTTAATTCCTTGTTCTTTAAGAAACCCTGCATTGAAATACTTTCTACCTTTATTCGCTGTAGTATATCTTTTTGGTTTGTTTGGTTGGTTGCGTCTGCCCGATGACTAAAGTATGCTAGAGTATTCGTAGACTGTAGACTTCCTCTTCGTCATCCGCCCTTAAAAGGGCGTTAAATGGACGTCTCTGCGTTGTGTTGTAGTTTGCAGTGTAACACTGTGATATTTGCGCCTTTCGGCCCAACACATCTGACTTAACACGACATTTTTGAGTGCCGGGTTGTCTTCCCTCTTCGATCCCTGCTCGCATGGCCAGACTAGACAGGTTAGTCTGTTACTGGAGGCACCACAGAGAGGTGGAGCAGAGTCTGGATGGTTTTGGTTCACCGATCCTGGCGCAAGCCATCAGCTGTGGGTCGCTGACAACTTCGAGCTCTGGTGCTGGGAGGTGCGCCTTCGCCTCCTCTTTTTAGTTTAAGTTTAAGCTTGGCTAGCAGAAGATGATGATCTGAAGCCACACATGCTTCACTATATACTTTTATATCCTGTAAGGGTGACTTAGACTTACTATTAATACATATGTGATCAGCACAAACACAAAACTTAGGCTATTCAAATGAAATGTACTATCAACCCTTACGTATGCATGTGAAAGCTGGAAAACAACAAGAGATATAGAAACAAAGTTGAACGCATTCGAAAATAAATGTCTAAGGAAAATACTTGGTATAGCGTGGAACGAATTCAAAACAAACGAGGAAATTAGAGAAATCGCCAATCAACCACTAATATCGTCAGTAATCAAGAAAAGACGATGGTCATATGTTGGACATGTGATGAGAAGAGATAATAACCGAATAGCAAAGCAGGCTATCATATGGGGAACAACAGGTAAGAGAAAAAGAGGAAGACCCAGGGAGACACTGAGAAGAACATTGATGAGAGAGGCAAGAGCAGCAGGATTCGGCTCCCTCAATGAGATAGAGCTGCTTGCACAGAACAGAGACAAATGGCGAGATTTGATCAAATATCTTTAAAAGAAACAAAAATTCAGATATGAGAAGGTGTATCTTGGTCTACGCCCTATGGGCCGGCAACGGCTCGAAAGATCAATAGATAGATATCTAGATCAGTTTGATTCTCCGTTCTATGATCTGGTGACACTCATATAGCTTTATGTATTCTTTTATTTTGGACAATTGTTCCTCCTAGGCTCATTTGATTAAGAGCACAGAAGTTCACGAATATCTCTCCATTCTCATTTACTTCTCCAAGTCCATGTTTTCCCGTAAACAGAACGTGTACTTTGCTACAATAGCCAAACCTCCCTACAGTATCCATATTTCAGTGAAGCCCATTTTTCACTACAGTATCCATACATCACTATTATAGTGCTCACACTTACGCCACTTGGCGTGCGGGGGTACTTTACTTTACTTTTTTAATCTGAACGACCTCGCTGTCCTAATTAGCCAAAATAAACTTTAATCTTGCAACTCGTGGACGAACTGCTCTAAATTCCGAGTGTACTAAGAGAGCGCGTGTTGGCTGAGACTACGATCCTAGTGGCCGGATCGATCACTGTCTCTCACCGGAAGTAGAAGTGGACGTGATTGATATGCCGATAAAATAAACAGCTGAATCCTCACCAGACCCACCACACGGGGCTTTGCAATTTCCATTCTTCGCTATCTCTTTGTTCTCCCTTCATGTATTGTTTTATCTCCTTTTCTTTCGATTCTTCCTGATCCCCATCTCTTGCATGTGTTCTTATCCCTTTCTCTTTTCTATGTTTTATCGCACACTTCGGAGTGTAGAGCAATCCGTCCACGAGTCAGTTGGAGGGTTCAAGTTTATTTTGGCTAATTAGAACAGAACAGTGAGGTCGTTACAAGAGATCTGATTTCATTGTTTTCTCAATTCTCTAATTTTTGTTTCTTTGTTCTTTTCCTCTCTCTTTTATGTAGTCACAACCTTTCCTCTTTTCAATGTTTTCTCACACACCCTCTTTTTTGTGAGTTCTCATCCACTTCATTCTTTGTTTTCTCAATTCCCCCATTATTGTTTGTATTTTCTTTTCCTCACCTCCTTTCTACGTGTTTTCATTGCCTCTCTTCAATTATTTCTAAATTCCATCTGTTATTTATTTATTGTTATTGCTATTCTTCTCTCTGTTATGTTTTCTCACCTCCTGCCCTCTTTTCTATGTCTTCTTCCCATTCCCTGCTTTTATTATATTTCGCATTCTCTCTCTTCTATGTTTTCTCACATTCTTTTATGATGTCTCCCCACTACAAAATATATAATTGTGTATTTTAATTTGTTTTCGCAGTTTTGTTTTAAGCTTTCCTCATCTTCTCCATGGATTTGTGTTCTCGTGTTCTATGATGTGTTCTCATGCTCCCCATTCACCTCTCTGTGTTCTCATCATATCCCTGGTTCTGTGTTCTTGTACACCTCGCTGTGTTCTCATTATATCCGTGGTTTTGTGTTCTTGTACACCTCGCTGTGTTCTCATCATATCAGTGGTTATGTGTTCTTGTACATCGCTGTGTTCTAATTCTCTCCATGGTTCTGTGTTCTCGTGCTCAATGAGGTTTTCTCATCCTCTCCATGGTTCTGTGTTCTCACGCCTCTCGTTGTCTTCTAATCCTCTCTGCGTTTCTGTTCCTATTCATCTCGTATTCTCCGCATCCTCACTATGTCTGTACTCTTATGTCTCTGGCTATTTTCTCCGCATAATCTCTATGTCTCCGTGTTCTTATGTCTCTCGTTATTTTCTCCACATCTTCTGTCTCCATTTTCTCGTGCCTCTTGCTGCACCCATCATCTTATTCGTGGTTCTGATATTTTACCCCCATATTTTCATATATTTCCTATTTTCACATCTCATGTTCTCTTCTCTCTATCATCATCCAGCCCACCGCTCTGTGATCATCCCGTCCTTTTATATTCGCTCAACCACTAAAATAAATGTTCCTGTCTTCTTCTCTTGACCTTACTATTCTTTCATATTTTGTCTCCCCCTTCCCACTCCACGACATTCTAATATACATGACATCCCTCGAACAGCTGTTCAAATCTCCTAAATCGAAAAACAAAGATTTCGAACTATGGAGACGTTTTTTTTAATCATGTGACATTTTCACTGTTAGTGTTTATTCCTGGCATTCTCAATGCCTTCTTGGTGTTCATGTGTTTCTTTTCCCCACTGGTAGAGTTTCAGATATGACATTTAATGTTGCTGAATAACCATGAACCGACATTTTAAAAACAACCTCACTTAGCCTACCCTCCAGCTACTTTCGAATCTTCGACATTCTGAATGAGTATTGTCAGTTCATTTCAAGCATTCATAAACAGTCTTCGTTCTGTTTGTTTGAGTCGGTTTAATCTTACTTAAACGTAGTTTGAACCAGTCATCAAATGATTTCCTTCTGGCTCTTGCCAACAGTTTATGCTACTCCTAAGTAGAGATACAACTCATGTAATGTTGATAATGCATCCCTGTGAGTGGTGTGATCTATGAATCATCGCTATGCGGGAGGTCATCAAGGGCATTATTAAACTACCTACATGAAAACAGTCATTGAATAAAATTTCTATGTGAAATGAGTGCTATGTTGTTGTATGAATAATTACATATTACTGTAAATATCTTGTTAATTGGTCCGAACAGTAAAGTTGGTTGGTTATTGGTTTCACCACCTTTTAGCTCTTGCCTTTAGTCCCAATGCCGTATTGTGGTATTTGCAAGTTCTTTAAATTGACTTGATAATCTTAAGGATGGTGAGTTGAAGTGTACACATTCAGCAACCTGCAGTGTGGTATTTTAAAATTCTACTCATCATGAAGTTCCTGTTCTTCTTTTAACCGGTTAGTCCAAGCGTGAACTATCTCCTTACATGCAAGCTCACTGACTCTGACTCTCCGGAAATTTACATTCCTTTCTTTTTAAATAGTCTCGTCTTCAATTCTGTGTGTTTTACTTTGAACTTAGACATTGGAATGAAGAAATAGTGCTGCAAATATGATGACGATAATAATTATAATACAGAGAGAAAGAAAATTAACATAATTAATTGGACAGATGGGTGCATATTTAGTTGACAAAAATGAAAAACAAACACATAATTAGATTGACTAGATGGGAAGAGGACACGAAAAGCATATTAAAAATAAACGGATGTAAGACGAAATGAACAAATTATTTGTGAAAATAATTGTAACCTTAAGTATAAAGGAGCTCACCTGTTTGTTAGCACTACTAGACAGTCATAGAAAATGGTTATTCATCATCATCTATTGCCATGCATCCGGCATGTATGATCCTGCCCTCCTCCATGCTTCATATCCCCGATGTTCACTATCAGTTTTCACTGTTGATATCTCTCCATGCCAGACTTAGTATGACATTATGTGTATATTTTATTTGCGTACATTTTCAAACCAAGATGATCGCCACAACAAGCACAACCTGTAAATGATTGTATTCATTGCACTGTTTAACCTCCATGTCAACACACCTGGCTAGGAATTGCGTGTTGTGATTGTATCAGCTGCAGAAGCCAGACACAAATTAAAAACATCTGTTGGCTGGCGTTTCTAGTGAAAACAATTAGCAAACGGCAGGTTTGGATTGTCTATCCTTTGCTTTCCAACAGGAAGATAGACCTGAAACTGTATACTTGTGTTGGAATTTTTTGTTCTGTTTTTGTTGCTATATTCTGTTACTTATTTTAAGTGTACAAGTCCTTCGATTAATTTGTCCTTTGGAAAATGGGACAGGCCGTAACGAGAGTGGGAGGCCGAGCGAATACAACTGCCCCGTTCACACATATTATCAGTCGATCGCAGTTAGATTCATGGTTGGGTTACATCGCTTTTAACTAGCTTCTTCATCCCAAACCATGGGGTCTTTGGGCATCACTGACATGACTGATGGTAACCATTTCTCTCTATCTTCAGTCAGTCTGTTGGACGCTGTAAAGTCGAGACCTATCTATTCTTTGATATTTTCTTCCTAGCTCCCCTCTATCTGCCTCTCCTTTTCGTTGATTTAACAGTTTTTCATTTATAAATGGTAATTTCTAGGCCAGACGATCAGGATACTTGACCAACTATTTTATTGTGCATTTCTTCACAGTAGGCTAAGTGAACATATACAAATGTATTCTGAATTGTTTGTTGTATTCTTTTGCTCAAGGAGACCTTGAACATGGCAACAAGTGGGAGATCTGGTTAACAATAGAGATTCTTTCAGACAGGCAGTGGTGAATGCAACGTTCTGCAAAGGACATGCAACCTGATGATGATGATTCGTTTGCAACTCAACTTTTTTTTAAATTCGCATTATTACCTCAGTAAATGGGGTGCTCAAAGTCTTACATTTTATTTCCATAATTTGTATTTTCGCACTATTGCTCTGTTGTAGGTGGTCTATGTTCGCAAGAAAATAAAGAAACACGGATATAACGAGGGTGCGTATCTGCCTGATTTTAGAGCCACGAGTGATGATGTTCTAACCTTTACTTTCTGGGCTGATGTATAAACTCTTACCCGAACACATCTTAACGACTGCACTGAGCATACATCCCTTACTCTCCAGTCCTATAGCATAGAGCCTAGCACACCATAAAAGTACAAGGGGTAGTAATTTTAGAATGTTTTTTTTAAAACTATTGCCGGTAAATTCCGCAGTAAACTTCCTGCAGGGTCATTCCCTTCCATGTCTGGTTTCGTTCTCCATTCATTGCTCATTGTTGTTGAGAAATGTCCCACGGTATAACCTTACCAGTCTATAAGTGGGCATCGCTTTCGACAGATAACGAAGTGTTTGCACTTTGATGACTGCAGTAGCTCGCTGATTGTACACATACCTATAAAACACATTTGTCTATATCCTGGTCTACCTAAAATGTCTTTATCTCTTTGTTTGTATGTCTTTTTTTTCAATTTTCCCTATTGTCAAGATATGTCCCGGTGTTTCTTTTCTAATCAATTGGCGAAATAAAATAAAATATTGTTTCATATTATTCCTTTCAAATGTTAATTTGGTTCCCCTATTTGCTTGCTATCGTTTAGACCAATGTCATTCCTTTTTTAGTTTTCTGTACATCCTTTATGTTCTTTTAATTTATATAAAATAAATCAATATTATATAATGTCAATAATTATATTACAGATAATTATTTTGTGACATATCCAGATTAAATTAAGAAGGTTTTACCAGTACATGGAATTGCAGAAGTTTATATTTAGAAGTTTATATTGTCTTTATATCTTGATGTATGCCAGTGTTAGTCATGCTTCGTGTGCATGTATGTGTTTGTCACATCTCATATCTTTGTGTGTGCATGTCTGTGTTATTCACCTCTAGTGACTCGGGCAGATGGTGCTCGTAAACCTGGGAGGGCCGACCATCTAAGGGCAGAATCCCCCTACAGAAAAGATCACCTGCTGCCTTGCAGGAAGATTGGGACAATCAAAGGCTAGGGAAAGCAAACCTAAATAAAATGCTGGCTGAAATCGGATGCACTGGGCCACTGGCGCAGAACACAGTGCAACGTTTTTAACGGGTGTTCAATCAGAGTGGATCTGGCAGACTCTAATTGTGATGTTCTGTTTGTAACACACCTAACCTGACAGCTGAGTTCATGTGAGGAGCTGGAATCCAACTCTGATTGGGTCCTGATCGCAGAGAGAGAGAGAGATATTTAGCACCTTACATGGATCAGTTCGACACTAGTTATCTATTATGTTTATCACCAGTCAGAACCAACACTTTTTAACGAACTGCCTAGTTTGCTGCAGGTTGCAGCTGTGCATTATTTAAATCAGTGTCTTCTTGTTGTCAAGCATGTTTTCTATTCTCTTGTAAAGGCATCACTTTTCGAATTTAACATATATATTGGTAGTCGTTCTTCTGGCAAATATACTACACCAGTAGAATTATGTTCCATGTCAACTGAGGAAAACGATTCTGATCCTCTTCGTATATATATATATATATATATATATATATATATATATATATATATATATATATATATATATATATATATATATATATATATATATATATATGTATATATATATATATATATATATATATATATATATATATATATATATATATATATATGTGTGTGTGTGCGTGCGTGTGTGCGTGTGTGTGTGTGTGTGTGTGTGTGTGTGTGTCTTTGTCTGACTGTATGTGTGTTTGTTTCTGTTGTGTGCGTGCATGTATGAGCTTATTCTTTATATATGTATTGATTTCTTTCCATGTCCAAGCATTAGCTGTCCAGTATTTTTCTGTCATTCTCTTCCACTGTTGCTCTTTTCTTATTTTATTTTTCACTTGAAAATATAACAAAACCTTAATTACTTTAATGTATTTCACTTTTTTTCTCTCTCTCTCTTTTCACGTTGTCAAATTGAAGCAAAGATTTTATAATGTCCAACCTTCCTAGTCAGTCGTATAAGTAGAGCAAAGAGCCCTGGACACCAAACTGTAATTTGACTTAAAGCGGTCAGTGAGGCTTCAAGCGGTCAGTGAGGCTTCAAGCGGTCAATGAGGCTTAAAGCGGTCAGTGAGGCTTCAAGCGGTCAGTGAGGCTTAAAGCGGTCAGTGAGGCTTCAAGCGGTCAGTGAGGCTTCAAGCGGTCAGTGAGGCTTAAAGCGGTCAGTGAGGCTTCAAGCGGTCAGTGAGGCTTAAAGCGGTCAGTGAGGCTTCAAGCGGTCAGCGAGTCATAGCTGACTGCTAGCGTCAATACATAACTCATACATTTCATAACTCAAACAATTCATAATTCTTCAAGTCTCTTTTTAGTTTCAGTGGGTCGGTTGTTAAAAAAAATTATAAAATTTGGATGGCGAAAACCCCCTAGGGAATAACATAGAGAACACACTGTTGAGCAGCTATTGCAAACTATCGGTAAAAGAGATTCAAGGGAGGTGCATCTTTGTTGTGAGTATTACAAAACCGAACGTGGAAAAAGATAACACGGGAAAGGTAAATGATAAGTCGAAAAAGTGAATTCGGAAATAAGGCGAGCATGTTGAGGAAGAGATAAGGAAAGATACAAGGATAGGAAATGATGAGAAAGATGAGAATGGAAATAAAAGAAGTGCTCAGATAATGAAATGAAGGAACGTGAAAGTCACTGTACAATCAGTTTAGTATCATGTGTCCTTGACGAGAACATCACGGTTAGAACGATGTTGAAGTGGGTTAGACACTTGACTAATCGTACTGTTCTAACTGCCCGCAGTTCTGCGGTGTCTCTATTAACGAACAAATCCTTGATATATCTAATTGTATCAATGTTTGTCGAAGTGCTCGATCTTTAAAGTACATTTAGATTGACTGTGCACAGGGCAGCCAGGGGCAGACAAACGGTGTACACTGGAAAATAATCAAGAAAAAAATGTAATTGTAAATAGTCCCGATACAACTATCACCACGTTTATCTCCCTTAATAACACCCCCCCCCCCCCCCCCCCCCCAGTCCCTATCCCTGACACAAGTTGTTTGAACTTCTCTCATCCGTTCTACACGTAATTATTATTATTATTATTATTCATTTTTTTATTTGTTACTATTATTTGTGGTAATACTTTGCGGTAAGCCATCGTCGTAACTTCTTTGTACATCATCATTTGTTGGCCATGTAATGAGAAGAGAACAGCTGAAATATATTGTAACAACTGAAAAAATTGAGGGACGAAGAGATAGATGGAAGCAAAGAGAAAAAAAAATACCAAACAGCTTAAGAGAATGGCTTGCCAGTAGGTCAACAACAGAAATGATAAATAACTGTCGAGATCAAAAGTTGTGGAGAGACATGATCACCTACGCCAGCAGGTCCGGTACTTGATGATGATGATAAGGAAGGTGGTAAGGAAGTTTAAGACAATGACCCGAAACATAATCCAACCAGTACACTGGTTGGTCTCGGGTCAAGACGCCGGTCTCGAGACAGAGCGGTTGTGAGTTTAGATCTCGCCTGCACCAGTTGGGATTTTTACTTGTGACTTCTCTCTGCAGCTACCCGCTCTTGGTCACTGCAGCAAGGCTCGACCTAAATCATCAATTACTCATCGACAGAAAAGAAAAACATTGAATACCTCCGAAGATTTCTCTCTGCAGCTACCCGCTCTTGTCACTGCATCAAGGCGCGACCTGAAGCATCAATTACTTACTCATCGACAGAAAAGAAAAACATTGAATACCTCCGAAGACGGATATATCTGCTTGTGCGACGAGGGACTCTTTCGCGCACGGCTGTCAAAGAAAAACGGATTAACACGCACAGTTCATTTACCATTCTCTAGGGACTTCGCTAGAGGCGAAACCTGTCGAATGAAAGAATAGTAATACTAATCCAAGGCACTTACTTATTCTGTTATTGTCTAGTTTATACCCTTTATCCTCACACTGACTGGCTGTGTAGGACAATCGTGATTGATAAGTCAAAGTTGTGATTTCATTCTAACTAATGATACTTTTAAAACGCCTTAGAAAAAGCTAAACAGATTTTCCTTCACAAGAAAAATTCTTGATCCACTTCCATGATGTCGATCTAATTTTCACAATATCGTCAAGAAAATGTAATTTCATTTTACTTCCGGCTTTTGTTTTTAACTGATAATGCTTTCATTACTGGAGATAATTTCATCTCCGATGCAATTTTGCAAACTGGGGTTATTATACAAATAATTGGCAAGACTAGCAAGCGCTTTGAAGACTTTATTTTTGAAGAATACAAATGTAATATTCATTTTACGTTGGTGGTCATCTTATTGTGAAATCGGGTGTAGCCGTGTGCGTTCCCCCATTCAGCAGCAGTTGTTTTATTATCTTTCCATAGCATTGATGTTTGATTTTGATGAAGAGTAGCTCTGACAGCTTGAAACTTGATTTTAAAGGATGCACATGAAACTTGATATTAAAGGGTACACTTGAAACATAATTTTAAATGATACACTTGAAACTTGACTTAAAGGATACACTTGAAACTTGACTTAAATGATACACTTGAAACTTGAAATAAAGGATACACTTGAAACTTTGAAACTTGGTTTTAAAGGATACACTTGAAACGTGATTCTAAAGGATATTGTGCTCGCATTTGATAGATTTGTGCATGATACTAATTGTAGGCATCATCATAATCGGACAGTGATGTGCCTACAAGCCATGGTGCTCACATCTGTCCTCCACTTTCCATCTCTACAGCTGTTAATCACTTCTGTTGTGGACTTAGTACTAAAACTTTCTCTTAAACTGTTTTGTATAGTTCTCTCTGTTTATCGTCTGTCTCTTCCTCCGTCGTGTTTTCATATTGTTCAATATATTCTAGCTGTTTTCTTCTCATTCCGTGGCAGCCAAACTTAAATATGAGTGATTCCTTCTGATTTTGGTAAAATATATAAAATAAACATAATATAGTATCAGTCCCTGTCATTTTGACTTAACTACTAGATAGATAAGACACGCCTTTTTGTGTGTATTTTTGTATTTATAGTTGTTGTATTGTAGCCGATGAAGACTTTTGCCGAAACATCTTAGTTTTTCTCGCCTCTCCTTAGTTTCAGCTGCTTCGATACCATTTATGTTTATTTCATATTTTAAATCTTTTTGCAGCACTACCCCCGACCTCACGTTACATTTTGTGTATTGTATGTAATATAATATACTTTTTATTTGTGCCTATCCCCTTAATGTTGGTAAAATAAGCGTTCTTTTTTCATATAGTCTATTTATCCATTTCGTTTATTTTTTCATTTAATTTGTTATTTTTCCTTTGATTTATTTATTTTCTCATTTGGCTTCTTTTAGATTGTCCTAAAGCTCTTAAAAAGGTAAAGGTGAAGTACGAGACTTGAATCGGAGTCTTAGCACGCGAGTTTTCACCCATATGTGCTCGGCCGCCTATCGAAGAGTGTTCGGAGTCTTCTGGATAGTGTCGCTTCAAGCATCGAAATTCACTATGCGAGGCGGCATTCCTCACCTTTCTAGAGTACTACCTTGATACCGACCGCGGGGGTATTTTTTCCCAATCTTGAGTACAACTCACACTGTTTCCAGCTGGAATCGAACACGGGTTGTCCAAGAGTCGATAGTCCAGTAGTTTTTAACTGTCTATGGTATCCTCATCTATAAAATAACATTTTTTGTGGCCTCCGGCAATTGTTTTTGCCTCTTTGACTGGCCACGTTTTGCATTTAAACGTCAAGACTGACTCTACATAATAGTGAACTTTTTATCTCCATTGTCAAAATGGGAATGTTTAATTGCATTTTCATTCTTTGGAGTGTATTCAGTGATATTCTGCACCTCTCTTCAGGTGTACATCGACCTCAGAATATCGATACAGGGTGGGTTAATTCATAAAAATAAACCCAAAATATATATTTTCGACGTTATTTCTTATTGGGGTCTGCCGGGGGTGGGAGCATATTTGAATTTATTTAATTTGAATTCATTGACTTGTTTTATTACCATTACATGTGCCTCAATTATACTTTTCGGGAAGTCCATATCTGTTTATGCTAACCTTTAATTTTACTTTGCATCACTATGTCAATCACTCTGTGCATTAGTTTTAAACTTAGCCATAAAAAAAAAAACATCCATACACAGTTTATCTCAGGTTTTTTTATACCACTGACCAACCACCGATATTCCGAGCAAGACCTTTAATTGTCTTAGTAGATTCTCACTGTATATGACTGTAAGTAACACTTTCTAACATCTCGTCTTATCTGGTCCCATAGTTTGGTAGTTATGGGTACTTTTTGCTTCCTTTACATCATTTACTGTCAATATTTACAATCTCTAACATCTTTATTTTTTCAAGACAGTCTACATTTTACTTCGTTTTAGCTTAACTCTAATCTTCTTTTAACGTACACATTTTTATTTCTATCACATATGTCTTTTTATATAAGTGCGCGTAAATTCGGCTCTACTTTTGTAAAAAAAAAAAAAACTATTACTTTTTGTGAAATATATAAAAACCTGATACTAAAATGAAACCGTCAGTCTTTTTTTCTTTTGACTTTGTGTATGTGGCCCGCAGATGTTTCTGCAGCCTATCTGAAAACGTCTCTGCTTTAAGATCAATCCTGGGAACAACTTATGAGGTTTAGCTTTGGTTTGATGATAAGGACTGTATAGTTTCAAATTTCTGCATTATAGGCATTGCGCTTCCCGTCCGTTTAAAAGTGTGTACAGCGAAGACAGTCCCAACCTTGGAGAACAAAGAATTATTTTTAGTCTGATATCAATTCCTGTAACAGGGCTACTTTGGATGTTGTGTCAGATTCGATTGTCATTATCCAGCCAGCACTAGTGAAATAACATGACGGTCCCACTCGAACTATTCAACTATCTTTGTTCTCTTACAAGGTAACTGGATGATGGCAGTCAAAATGAGAAAGTAATCATTAGGAAGATGTGATTATTTCATGCCTGAGAAGATAGCTGGGAACACATGTTATAACCTCAGTTAGTGAGTTGTGTAGCATTAATGAAACATTCCATCGAAAGTGTCCTTCTGAAAAATATTTATGTACCTAATATTAGCAGTGGAATTCTTGCAAAGATATTGTTCTAATATTGGCAGTGGAATTCTTGCAAAGATATTGTTCTAATATTGGCAGTGGAATTCTTGCAAAGATATTGTTCTAATATTGGCAGTGGAATTATTGCAAAGATATTGTTCTAATATTGGCAATGGAATTCTTGCAAAGATATTGTTCTAATATCGGCAGTGGAATTCTTGCAAAGATATTGTTCTAATATTGGCAGTGGAATTCTTGCAAAGATATTGTTCAATATTGGCAGTGGAATTCTTGCAAAGATATTGTTCTAATATTGGCAATGGAATTCTTGCAAAGATATTGTTCTAATATTGGACAATGGAATTCTCGGAAAGATATTAGTCTACCTAATAGTGACAGTGGAATTCTCGGAAAGATATTGCTCTACCTAATAGTGGCAGTGGAATTCTCGGAAAGATATTGCTCTACCTAATAGGACAGTGGAATTCACGGAAGATATTGCTCTACCTAATAGTGACAGTGGAATTCTCGGAAAGATATTGCTCTACCTAATAGTGACAGTGGGGTTCTCGGAAAGATATTGCTCTACCTAATAGTGACAGTGGAATTCTCGGAAAGATATTGCTCTACCTAATAGTGACAATGGAATTCTCGGAAATATATTGCTTTACCTAATAGTGACAGTGGATTTCACGGAAATATATTGCTCTACCTAATAGTGACAGTGGAATTCACGGAAAGATATTGCTTTACCTAATAGTGACAGTGGAATTCACATTTTGCACAATCTTCACTATTCTGACAGCGATACAAAGAAGACCTTAAATAGATATCACTCTCTATGAACCTCGAAGTTACCTCATGACGCTAGTGGTGCTTTCACAAAACTCGTTTTCCTGTATGTTGATGTTATCCTGCTTGCTGACACGCTTATAATCAGACCAACCGGAAGCTGCGTCATTTTGTTTGATTTTTTCTGACAAATCTCAATCCCACAATGTCCAAGCACCTCTCTTCACCACTGGGATATTGAATATTATTATTATTTTTTTTTTTTTTGGGGGGAAGGGGGGGGGAGTTGTATACCCTGATGTCATATGTTGCGCATTGATTAAGATGCGGCACAACTAATGTAGCACCTTTATAGAGATATGCGATATACAAACGCTCTAGCTTGTCTCATCAAGATACATACTTATCACATTAAACAGTTCATTTAAGACCTATGTGTCAATGATATATGGCAAAACCAGTCTGTGAGAGCAAAACTACAAACTGTGATGGTAGCTTATCTATTACATAATAAATATAAAGTGTCAATTAATGGCTACTAAACGTAAACTGTGCTGTATAAGAAAGGGATAAACATCTTTCACCCTAGACATACAGCAAGAGTAGTTGCACCGCGTAATACTTGATGCAATACACCTGTAGTTTCTAAGACACTCGGTAGCTATTTCATTTCATTATTTAGATCGAATGTATTTCCCCCTTGCCTGATGCACGTGTTATATCGAGTTTTCAAGAATATAGTGGCAGACAACCCTAATTCGTTTGCAGTCTTAATTATTAAACTATTGGTAGTTGTGATCTCTGTATCCTCTGATAAGCGGTACATAAAAAAAAAAAAAAAAATTAATGTAACTTCTATTGTTTAACATTTTTGTTTTGTTTTAGAAGGAGTTACGCAATTTAATCCAGCTGATATACAATGCCAGGAAAGAGCCAAACTGGCCATTTAATTGAAATGTAAAGGTTTCCTCCTGGTTTTTTTTTTTTTATATGGTAAATGTGTGTACTAGTGGACAGCCAAGAAGAGTGCTGACAACGTTCAGAATGAGGCCAAAGTAAAGAGAGAGCTGATACCAATATTAAGAAGAAACAATCATCATTTTTTGGCCATGTAATGAAAAGGGAACAGCTGGAATATATTGTAACAGTTGGGACAATTACGGGACGAAAGGATAGAGGGAAGCAAAGAGAAAAAATACCAGACAGCTTAAGAGAATGGCTTAGCAGAAGGTCAACAACAGAAATGATAAAGAACTGTCGAGATCGAAAGTTGTGGAGAGATATGATTACCTACGCCAGCAGGCCCGGTACATGATGATGATAATACATTACAGTACAGTACCAAAAAAAAAAAAAAAACATTAGGGGCGCTGAAAAATCCATGGTCACTTATGACTGACGGAGGCTACTACTACAGTACATTTGTATTTTCCCCCTGTAAAATATAGTAATTATACTACTATATAACTGGAATAGAAGTAGCACTCCATTGCATATAGTAATATATGTGTAGTCGATTGTTCCTCACCTCTCTCTCTGAGTGTTAGTGTGCTCTCTCTCTCTCTCTCTCTCTCTCTCTCTCTCTCTCTCTCTCTGGTTGTGCTTGTCTGCGTTTGAGCCTGAACCGTTAACACGTGCACTTACATTCGAAACCATACAGCAGGGAGCAAGGAAAGTTTAGTTTAGCCTAGACGAAAGATCATCGTCATTGCCCAACAGACATCTCTGTAGTGCAGATCCCATTCTCAGCATGTTCCCCAGCATAAAGCACCCCCCCCCCACATACTAACGAAAGCACTGAAGATGGCTTCAGTTCAGATGTACGAACTCCGTAACACCAGCGAAGACCTTTTTCTCCAACTCAATAAACTCGTCTACCGACATGCATGGGCAGGTGACGGTGGTTTTATGTTTTATCCCCTGACCACGGTTATGGCCCCTGTAGTTGCGCGGGCGAAAGAAAGGAATATTAAGTAAATGAGAAAATGAGTTGAGGGCATAAACATACGCGAAAGAAAGGAATATAAAGTAAATTAGAAAATGAGTTGAGGGCATACAAATACGCGAAAGAAAGGAATATTAAGTAAATGAGAAAATGAGTTGAGGTCATAAAAATACGCGAAAGAAAGGAATATAAAGTAAATGAGAAAATGAGTTAGGGCATAAAATACGCGAAAGAAAGGAATATTAAGTAAATGAGAAAATGAGTTCAGGGCATACAAATACGCGAAAGAAAGGAATATTAAGTAAATGAGAAAATGAGTTGAGGGCATAAAAATACGCGAAAGAAAGCATTCTAACAAAACTATGAAACGAACACACAAAGGCGGAGAATGGGGAAAAATAGTGAATAGTTCATCGTGTCGTTGGAAGATAATAATAGTAGTTTACTAGTATTATTATTATTATTTTTTATTTTTATTTTTTTTTTAGTGGCGAGGGGCCCTCCGAGACAACAGAAACATCAATAAATGATACTCAGACACATGCATTTTTGCAACGCTCAAAAAATCCACACACAAAAACAAAAGAAAAAGCGGAAACAATAAAGAACCAAAACCAGGATTCGAACCCGAGCACTACGACACAGCTTCTTACCACTAAACATAATTAAAAACGACCAGTTCATTGCCATACCTGCCTCTCTAAAGGCTCACAAGGGAGCTATAATGTCAGACCGACAGGCATCAATTAACGAACAAACTTTTTCTTTTGTATTTTATCATATATATATTTTCTTCTTTCCTTCCTCATCTGCCTTTCAGCGTTCATGGTATATAATTTGCGGTCTTTTGCTCTTCTGTTCGCTTCTGCTGCTGTTATGCTTCCTAGTGCCTCTAATATTCCATCGGCCCATCTTTTTCGTGGTCGACCCTTGGGTCTGGTGTTCTCACAACGTTTGCTGAAGGCTCGTTGTGTTGTGTTTTGATCTTTGTGCCTTGTCACGTGGCCAAACCATTTTATCTGTTGTTTCCTTATATATTCTATGGCGGGGGCTATTCCTAGCTTTTTTCTCAGTTCTTCATTTCTGATCTTATCTCTCAGACTGTTTCCTGTCATTCGTCAAACACATTTCATCTCAGTAGAGGTTATTTTGCTTATTGTTCTTGCATCTAGGGTCCAGGTCTGGCATTGGTAGCACAACGTGGGATGAAGATTATATATATATATATATATATATATATATATATATATATATATATATATATATATATATATAACACCGCGTAATTCTATATGCAACATATACAATATGCTCATAGTTGATTGCCAAACAAGTCATTTAATATTTATTCTTAAAATGCTTTTATGACTTACACGATTTTCTTTTAAAGAAATTAAAATTATTCACATTTGCTAATCTACCCGTGTCGGCTGGGATGTTTTAATGTCTTTAAATTTCTAATATATTCAATTTCAGTAAAAGTAATTATTGGTCATGTCAAGTTCGGGAGTACCTAAATCCGCGAAATTTGAACTAGTGAATATTGAAAAAGAGCACTGTTTGAATACCCATAATTAATATACTCTTATAATGTTATAATTACCGTTCAATTATATTACCATATATTTATTATTCAATAAAAATGTGTCCCTCTGTCTGTAGCTTTGTCCTGTTTCCGTCACGAGTAATGTCACTTCCTCAACTAGAACATTGCATAATCTGTAGCTTGCCCCTGTGATTTGTTTCCAAATACGGGCATGCTCCGAATTAATTCTCTGTCATGGTCGAGGATTCTATATTGTACATACATTTAAATAAAACATCAGGTCAAAGCTGCAAACCACAACACAACGCAGACACGCTCACTTAACGTCCTTTTGAGGACGGATGACGAAGAGGAATTCTATAGTCTACAAATACTATAGAATACTTTAGTAATCGGGCGAATGCAAGCAAGCCAGCAAGCAATCACCCATCACATCAAAGCTCGTGTTTCAATCATCTATCAGATCAAAGCTCGTGTTTCAATCATCTATCACATCAAAGCTCGTGTTTCAATCATCTTTCACATCAAAGCTCGTGTTTCAATCATCCATCATATCAAAGCTCGTGTTTCAATCATTCATCACCTCAAAGCTCGTGTTTCAATCATTTATCATATCAAAGCTCGTGTTTCAATCATCTATCATATCAAAGCTCGTGTTTCAATCATCATCCCTCAAATCAAAGCTCGTGTTTCAATCATCTATCAGATCAACGCTCGTGTTTCAATCATTTATCATATCAAAGCTCGTGTTTCAATCATCTATCACATCAAAGCTCGTGTTTCAATCATCTATCAGATCATTGTTTCTTTTTAAATCAACCTTCAGATCAAAACTGTTATTTCTAACAACACTAAGATCAAAACGTGTATTTCAGCCAACCATCAGATCAATCAAAGCTCGTATTTCAGCCAACCATCAGATCAATCAAAGCTCGTATTTCAGCCAACCATCAGATCAATCAAAGCTCGTATTTCAGCCAACCATCAGATCAATCAAAGCTCGTATTTCAGCCAACCATCAGATCAATCAAAGTTCGCATTTCAGCCAACCATCAGATCAATCAAACTCGTATTTCAGCCAACCATCAGATCAATCAAAGTTCGTATTTCAGCCAACCATCAGATCAATCAAAGTTCGTATTTCAGCCAACCGTCAGATCAATCAAAGTTCGTATTTCAGCCAACCATCAGATCAATCAAAGCTCGTATTTCAGCCAACCATCAGATCAATCAAAGCTCGTATTTCAGCCAACCATCAGATCAATCAAATCTCGTATTTCAGCCAACCATCAGATCAATCAAACTTCGTATTTCAGCCAACCATCAGATCAATCAAATCTCGTATTTCAGCCAACCATCAGATCAATCAAACTCGTATTTCAGCCAACCATCAGATCAATCAAAGCTCGTATTTCAGCCAACCATCAGATCAATCAAAGCTCGTATTTCAGCCAACCATCAGATCAATCAAATCTCGTATTTCAGCCAACCATCAGATCAATCAAACTTCGTATTTCAGCCAACCATCAGATCATTCAAAGTTCGTATTTCAGCCAACCATCAGATCAATCAAAGCTCGTATTTCAACCAACCATCAGATCAAAACTTGTATTTCAGCCAACCATCAGATCATTCAAGTTCGTATTTCAACCAACCATCAGATCAATCAAAGTTCGTATTTCAGCCAACCATCAGAGCGCAGCTTGTATTTCAGCCAACCATCAGAGCAAAGGTCGTATTTTAGCCAACTATCATATCACAGCTCGTATTTCAGCCAACCATTAGATCAATCAAAGTTCGTATTTCAGCCAATCATCAGAGCAAAGCTCGTATTCCAGCCAACCGTCAGTTCACACGTCGTATTTCAGCCAAACATCAGACCACAGCTCGTATTTCAGCCAACCACAAGACAAAAGCTCGTATTTCAGCCAGCCATCAGAACAAAACTCGTATTTCAGCCAGCCATCAGAACAAAACTCGTATTTCAGCCAACCATCAGAGCAAAGCTCGTATTTCAGTCAACCGTCAGTGCGAAGGCGATATATATATTTCAGCCAACAATGAGTGCAGTGACGATACTTGCCCTGATATTTGTATTTCTTCTCACGAGTAATTCAGGACCGTGGTGTAAGATGTATTAGCGTCGAGTAGAACTGCTCCTGACATTTTGATCCTCTCACTTCCGTTACCTGGCTGCAGATCGGCTTAAATGGCTGAGTCAGACTGAGCTTACAGGCCGGCTGGTTTCTTCAGCACTCGGCGTTAAGGAAAGAAAAGAAAAAGTACAAACACGCAGCAAAAAAACACACACATTTTCAAGTCACGGAATAAATAAATATACCGGCTGCCACAAGTCTTCAAAGTGTTCTCTTTCTTTTACTTTGTAGTTGTTGGTGTTTGTTGAAGTGGGAAAGGAGAGGAGTTAAATAGCTGAAATTGTTTCCTAAATTCCATTTTCTTGTGCGTTCATTTATTTTACTCCAGACATTGTCACTTGCCGGACATCCTACTATTCTATTTATCTATTGACCTTTCGAGCCGTAGCCGACCCATAGGGCATAGACCCAGATACTCTTTCTCTTATCTAAATTTCTATTCTAGCAGTTTTCAATCCTTGTAAAGATCTTTTATCAAATATCGCCATTTGTCTCTGTTCTGTGCAAGCAACTCTATCTCATTGAGGGAGCCGATTCCTGCTGCCCTTGCCTCTTTGATCAATGTTCTTCTCAGTGTCTCTCTGGTTTGGTCTCTTTTCACCTTACCTGTTGTTTCCCACATGAGGGCTTGCTTTGTTATTCGGTTATTATATCTCCTCATCACATGTCCAACAAATGATGAGGTCTACGTTTCATTAACAAAAGCGTTTTTACGATAGTGGCTTGTTAAACCTCTGATCAACTGACATCCTACTATTAACGATATCTTTGTAACACATTTTCTACAATAATTATTTTCATACAGTGATCACCTTCTAGTACTAATGTCATCGTGATTGATACAGGGTGGTTGACATAGGCAAAAAGCATGGGATGTTTGATTCTAGAAGAGAAATTAGAGTAATTGTTAAAAACACCTGGTCCAGTGAGGACTTGGGTCAGGGTGTCCGGCATAGGCAAGTATGGACTATCATAACGTGTTTGTTGTTCGAAGACAAATAAAGGAGACTAATGGTAAATAATCCTGGTCTACTGGGAAAGGGAGAGGGATTAGAATGTAGATAACATTCGAAGAACCCGTTGGCTTCTGCTTTCATCAAATCTTAAATGAGGGCCGGAGATTTTCTCTGCAAACAATGACGCTCTGGTGTAGTATTAATCACGTGACCCACATGGTCACTGGTCTAGATAAATATTAGTACCAATATCATATATATTTTGCTATGATCGTGGCAAGGTTATTTATTTCTTTCCACCTACTTCCCATAGTATCTATCTGATGTGTTAGGAATG
Organism: Megaustenia siamemsis; assembly: GCA_032433765.1. Classification (NCBI taxonomy): domain Eukaryota; kingdom Metazoa; phylum Mollusca; class Gastropoda; order Stylommatophora; family Ariophantidae; genus Megaustenia; species Megaustenia siamemsis. The sequence goes on from JAVIAB010000125.1 coordinate 24,073,266, forward strand.
TGATGCCATTGAATGAACGTATACGAATCAAAATCATTATATTATGTTCAATGAAAATAAGAAATGTTATTCGTTATCAGCACTTAGGAACAATTGTGTGGTGCAAAGGCAAATCATAGACCGTAATACTCGAGAATGTAGTGTCATTTTCTTTTATTTAACTACTTATAATGTTATTGATTTCCAGTGTTAACTTTCTCATCAATTGTTTTAAAAAAAAACGTAGATCACCTTTCTCACCTGCGTCGTGTGAGTCTAAGATGGCGGCAATTTGGTTCAACGTGTAATATATTTCGAACATTACAAGATTCGGTATTTCTGTCATGCTCACATTATTTTTAGCATGTTTGTGAGAGTGAAGCTGATATTGCGCAACTCTTCTTCAATGTCATCCATTTAATGTGCACGTCACCTCGTTATTGACTTAAGCCTCTTACTTGTTTCATCAGCTAACTGTGAAACCACTATACCAGACAATGATTAACAGTACTCAGCAATAGTGTTATACCAGCCACGACGACAGTGTTATCGATCCCCTGTGAACCAACTTTAATCAAGAATGATAACTGTGGTCTTCATCGACAAATTGACTTGCAACGACATCTTCTTGTAACTGTTCTAACGCTTTCCTACTAACTTTTAACATTTCCCCAAACTTGACTAAACATCTTGCCAGATCCTGAATTCTCACGTGGATAACCTGCATTTTTTGGACCGACAACAAACAGATGTCTTTTGCACTTTGAATTTGGAGTTACATCCCATCTCCCGCCACGTAAATCCTGCTGGCACAAAGTGAGTTCTGCATTAAAATCATGATTGCTAAAGACAATGATTTAAAGCCTGGGGTACGCTTACACTCCCGCCCTCACACGTCCCCCCCATCCCCCCCCCCAAAAAAAAAAAATCCAGAGGGAACCGCACCACGACAGATAAAGGTAGGACGGAGAAAATATTAATAAATGGCGAGACAAAGCACGTACCACCAATGTAAGGCATGATGCACGTAGTGTTACAAACTATATATATGTGTATATGATATATTTATGAACTGTCCTTTTACCTCATTTCTGGGGTGTGTGTGTGCGTGTGAGAGCGCTCGCGTGTGTGTGTACTAGTATGGGGAGGAGGAGTGATTTTATGGTGGCACGCACATAAAAGCTTCATTACATGATTTACAGGCCTGAGTTGTGCTTTAACCCATTCCCTCACAACATGGTTTTCAAATTAGAGATTCAGTTTTCACACATCTCTCTCACCCCGCCACTAATATATACACATACACACAATCATATGTTATCACTTATTTTCTCTATCTCACCCCCCCCCCCCCTTTTCTCAATCTCCTCACTAGAAATACACATTAACACATTGAGCCTATATTGAATTAAACCTGCCCTGACCTTATTTATAGAAACATCGGTTTGTACCAATTTTTTAACCGGTTCTTGTCGATACCTGTACATTTATTACTTAATGTTGTGTGGTTCGTGCTATGTATTTCTATCATTTAATTCGTTTTAAATTGCAATGTATCGTACTCTGCTCATCTTGTTGCTCCATTACTTGTTGAAATCTAATGGTAGATTTATTATTTCCTTCTTTAGCAAATTAACTTGAAGTAGCGGCAATTATAATACGGGATAATTCCAAACATTTGGCTAATATCAAGAATATATTTGACGGAAGTGGTCTTTTTTGGTTTATGTCAGCAAAAATTATGAGAACCAGTGGGGAAGAGAGCAGATATAAGATATTTGATGCATGCTGAATGGAATAGTATCAGATCGATGTAACCTTTCCAGGTATATTTTGCTGGTATGCAAGTATTTCATTAATACATTATTGACCGGACCTTATGCTTATGGCGTTGAATGTGATGTCTTGAGGTAGATAGTCCACAACCAACTATATATGTCCTGAGTGCAGCCCCACCATTGTGTAGTCACCGGTCAAAGTTCACCTTTGCTAGCTATAAACGGCTGATAGAACCCTACCCACAGAAGTCCCTTTACACAATAGATCGTCACGCTAGTTTGACTGCTCTTAGGCCCATTCTGTTTTCGCTGGATAGTTTTTCTCTTGAGAAAGATCATTATAGTGTACACATTTGTACATGTTTTTTTAGTTTGAAGCTATTATTTTTTTAATTTTAAATACGTATCTGTGTGTGTGTGTGTGTGTGCGCGCGCGCGTGCGTGCGTGCGTGTGTGTGTGTGTGAGAGTGTGCGTTGTATGTTAGTTCCTTCTGAAGACTTATTGAGCCGAAACGTTGTTCTCATTTGTGTCGTCCACTTATTACATAAGTGGACCCGCAATAGCTCAGTGGTTAGTGAACTGGACTACAAAGGACAAGAGGTAGGGTTCGATCTCAATCGACGGCTTCCGGGTCATCCAGCCTTTAATGGATCCCTGTTTTTTTTTTCTGGGAAAGTAAAGCCGCACGGGCGTAATACCGACCACATTAACCCAAAAATCATGTGCCGAAGGTCTGTAAAATTTATGGGAACAAATATCATATTCCCTATGCCACTTGGCGTGACGGGGGCACTTTACGTTTTTACTTATAACATAAAGCTTTAACTATACCGTTTTTTAATAAATTTTGTTTCTATATATTTTTGTCTGTACACTTGTCTCATTTATCTGTACGGTTCTGTGAAGAAACATATCTTTTATAATTAGCATTACATCAGTTGAGTACCCATGGTGACGGAGCATTTACTTCACTTGTCTGCTAAGCGAGTTGTCTAATGATTCTGTTGTCCTCATTGCGTCACACAGCGGCAGTTAAATGCTGGTGCTTTCGTTCAGCATTTGTTTTTGATAAATCAAATAACTGTGTGAAGTTACTCCTTACTATGACAGATCTAATGGCCGCGTCTACCTTCTGCATTGACTCCTTACAAAGCCATATCTAATGGCCGTGTCTACCTTCTTCATTGACTCAAAATAGATCAATTGATGTGTCTACCTTTCTAATTGACTCAAGAAAGAGCAAATGATAGTGCCTACCTTCTTCATTGACTCCTAACTAAGATAGATCAAACGAGAATGTCTACCTTCTTAACTCATTACTAAGATAGATCAAACTATGATGTCTACCTTCTTAACTCATTACTAAGGCAGATCACACGATGATGTCTACCTTCTTCATTGACACCTTACTAAGATAGATCAAACGATGATGTCTACCTTCTTAACTCCTTACTAAGATAGATCAAACGATGATGTCTACCTTCTTAACTCCTTACTAAGATAGATCAAATGATGATGTCTACCTTCTTAAATCCTTACTAAGATAGCTCAAACGATGATGTCTACCTTCTTAACTCCTTACTAAGATAGATCAAACGATGATGTCTACCTTCTTAACTCCTTACTAAGATAGATCAACCGATGATGTCTACCTTCTTAACTCCTTACTAAGATAGATCAAATGATGATGTCTACCTTCTTAAATCCTTATTAAGATAGATCAAATGATGATGTTTACCTTCTTAACTCCTTACTAAGATAGATCAAACGATGATGTCTACCTTCTTAACTCCTTACTAAGATAGATCAAACGATGATGTCTACCTTCTTAACTCCTTACTAAGATAGCTCAAACGATGATGTCTACCTTCTTAACTCCTTACTAAGATAGATCAAACGATGATGTTTACCTTCTTCATTGACTCCTTACTAAGATAGATCAAATGATGATGTCTACCTTCTTAACTCCTTACTAAGATAGATCAAATGATGATGTCTACCTTCTTAACTCCTTACTAAGATAGATCAAATGATGATGTTTACCTTCTTAACTCCTTACTAAAATAGATCAAATGATGATGTCTACCTTCTTAACCCCTTACTAAGATAGATCAAATGATGATGTCTACCTTCTTAACTCCTTACTAAGATAGATCAAATGATGATGTCTACCTTCTTAACTCCTTACTACGATAGATCAAACGATGTCTACCTTCTTAACTCCTTACTAAGATAGATCAAATGATGATGTCTACCTTCCTAACTTCTTACTAAGATAGATCAAACGATGTCTACCTTCTTAACTCCTTACTAAGATAGATCAAATGATGATGTTTACCTTCTTAACTCATTACTAAGATAGATCAAACGATGATGTTTACCCTCTTAACCCCTTACTAAGATAGATCAAATGATGATGTTTACCTTCTTAACTCCTTACTAAAATAGATCAAATGATGATGTCTACCTTCTTAACCCCTTACTAAGATAGATCAAATGATGATGTCTACCTTCTTAACTCCTTACTAAGATAGATCAAATGATGATGTCTACCTTCTTAACTCCTTACTAAGATAGATCAAACGATGTCTACCTTCTTAACTCCTTACTAAGATAGATCAAATGATGATGTCTACCTTCCTAACTTCTTACTAAGATAGATCAAACGATGTCTACCTTCTTAACTCCTTACTAAGATAGATCAAATGATGATGTTTACCTTCTTAACTCATTACTAAGATAGATCAAACGATGATGTTTACCCTCTTAACTCTTTACTAAGATAGATCAAACGATGATGTCTACCTTTTTAACTCTTTACTAAGATAGATCAAAGATGGTGTCTACCTTCTTCATTGACACCTTACTAAGATAGATCAAACGATGATGTCTACCTTCTTAACTCCTTACTAAGATAGATCAAACGATGATGTCTACCTTCTTAACTCCTTACTAAGATAGATCAAATGATGATGTCTACCTTCTTAACTCCTTACTAAGATAGATCAAATGATGATGTCTACCTTCTTAACTCCTTACTAAGATAGATCAAATGATGATGTCTACCTTCTTAACTTCTTACTAACATAGATCAAATGATGATGTCTACCTTCTTAACTCCTTACTAAGATAGACCAAAAAATGATGTCTAATTTCTTCATTCACTCATTACTAAGATAGATCAAATGATGATGTCTACCTTCTTCAATCACTCCTTACCGAGATTGATCAAATGATGATGCCTACTTTCTTCATTCACTCCTTACTAAGATAGAACAAACGATGATGATACCTTCTTCATTCACTCCTTACAAAGATAGATCAAAGATGGTGTCTACCTTCTACATTTCTTCAATGATTCCTTACTAAGATAGGTAAAATGTCGATGTATACCTTCTTCATTGACTCACTAATATAGATATCAAATGATGGTGTCTACCTTCTACATTTCTTCATTGACTCCTTACTAAGATAGGTAAAATGACGATGTCTACCTTCTTCATTGACTCACTGATATAGATATCAATTGATGGCGTCTACCTTCTTCATTGACTTCTTACTAAGATAGATCAATTGATGGCGCTTTCGTTCCTCCTCTATTCCATAGTACGATACATTTAGTAATGGTTACTGCGTTTGCGTACGGACATGCTCATTTTCCAAGCTCATATATTCCAATAAAACATGAACAACACTGATGATACACTTTACTACTGCATAAAATGAACTCAATTTTGTCTACATGCAGGTATCCACATGCCAGGTTATGGAATCTTGAAGTTCCACTTTTCCATCATTTCATTTACATAAACTAACTTAACTTTTAGGAAATTACCCATGGGATCCTCGGCGGTGCTACACAGGTCGTGCACTGCGCTGGGATCTTCCCATGTGATCAGGAAAGTAATTGAAATGCTCGTGGACTTTGTCGGAGTTATTGTTCTTTATCTTTTGTATTAACTGATTGTAAGCTCAAATATACAATATCATCATCATCATCATGTGCCGTACCGGATGGCGTTGGCGATCATGTCCTACCACAATCTTCTATCCATAGTGCATCGTATGAGTTCTGTTATTGACTGTTTCATATGCCATGACACCAAGCTATCCAGTATTTTCTCTCTTTGTCGTCCGCGATCTCTTTTTCCTTTTATTTTGCCAGTTGTAACCAAGTATTCCAACTTTCCTCTTCTCATGACGTGCCCAAAAAGTGTTGATTGCTTCTTTCTGATGTTTTTTAAGAGCTCCCTTTTTGTGTTGGCCTCTTTAAGAACTTTCTCATTGATCTTTTTAGCTGTCCAGGGAACTTTCAACATTCTTCTGAGAAATCCTATCTATGTGGCCTATAATCGTCTTCATTATATACAATATACATAATGTTAAATACTATTGGTATAAAGTAGCTAAATTTGTAGGTTGTATTGCACTATGGAACAGTACATCCATCTTCTGCATGTATTTATTTGTTCAGGAATCGATTACAATAATGATGATCTTACACATGCGAAAACTAGAACTTAGCTGTTAATTTATAACTACTGTTGTTTTTATTCTTGTTGTTGCCGTTGTTATTGCTGCTGCTGTCGTTGTTGTTCTTGTTGTTGTTATTGAAGTAAGAAGAACTAAAAAACGTAACTTATACAAAAACTTTCTTACTTCTGAGACACAGGTTATTGAAGTTCTCCTTTTGTTTTCTTCAGAAAATCCCTATATGACATATCTATCTAGAGGCATTAACATAAATATCGTTTCAGGTCCCTTTGGTGTAGAGGATTCCATGACTCTTATCACATTAGTTACTCCTTCAGGGCCAGTCTGTCCATTGCTATCGATGTCTTCCCATCTCCACTTATATCTATTTCAGAGTCTTTTTTCATGTGCTTCCTTCTTTTCTATTTCTCTTTACGCAATCATTCGGAATAAAATCAGTCATTGATATATTTGAACTGATATTATTAAATAGAAGCTACATCCTATAAATGGCATTATATATTACTATTCATTACTATTCAGACTAGTTTATTTTCTTTCAGTTCACTTACCTCTGATAGATCTATCTTTTTACTACACTCGATTTTAATATGAAATGTCAAAAACAGCTGTGCAGGGATAGACCAAAAAATCAATCATGAAAAATCGTTATTATAATACTGTTTTCTTGAGTAACTCAGAGCGAAACACGGAGAAGTAAAACAGACACAGTGACAAAATTAGTTCTTTTGGTAATAGAATTAATAAAATTGGTGGATTAGTGGATAGTCGTATTGCATTATTCTTCTTTCTTTCCTCATATGTGCTTTAAAGTTGAGGGAAGAAATAGGTATTGCGCGGTCTTTCGTTTTCGTTTTCCTCTTTTGCTGTCTTGTTTCCAAATGTTGCTATAGGGTGTCCCACTCGCTACAGAACCGTACATTTATGTAATGTTTTCTTCCCTTTACCACTAAACACTTGCTCCTCCAGAGTATACAAAGATATTTTCAGAGTATCCGGTGTGAACTCACACGTACGGGACACAAACATGCACGAACAGCAACCGTATATTGTAGGCACACTCAGCCAAAAGTCATGATCAACAGACAGGTGTGTGATAACAGTTAAGATCCACACACTGCAGAGTCATTCCTGTTAATTTATCACAAAATGAACGTACGTCTGAGCACATTGTGTTGCTATATCTTCATTAGTTTTTTTTAGGAGGAAAAACCTGATCCATAGCGAGTGAGGCCCCATAGTATCCCGTTTATCTATTTTATTTTTGAGGGTATCATCTTGGTCTGTTATTTCCCTAGTGCTGTTGATAGCCATATGGCTTGTATTTAGTCGCCTCCATAGCGATTCGATTGTTGATGCACAACCATCTATAGATTTGCAAAGGCCCGCAAGCATAAAATAAAACCAGAAAACCAGCGTGACGTTATCAGCTATAGGAGCTATAGACATCTGACGTCACTCTACCCACAATCGCCCCTGCTCGCAAAGCAGTAAACATCACGTTAGTTGTATGTTTTCCGGGAATTTCCTGTCAGCCTGTACACAAAAGCATTTGACAAAGTAAAGCATGTGGACATTTTAAATATGCTGGAGAAATTGAAGATGTATGGCAAAGATCTGCGAACCATAAAAAGCATGTATTGGCAACAAACAGCAGCTGTACAAATTAGTAACCAAACAGGACAATTTCAATATATAAAACGAGTCAGACAAAGTTGTGTTCTATCGCATATTATGAGATATAACATATTATGAGATCAATGGTAGACCAAAAAAAGTAATTGAAGTCAACGGTCACAACATAAAAAAATTGCGATATGCTGATGACACAGTCGTAATAGCAGAGACAGAGAATGAACTACAAGAAATGATAGACATAATAGTAAAAGAAAGCAATAAAAAAGGTCTCAGTCTGAATAGTAAGAAAACAGAAGTAATGGTTATATCAAAGAAACAATCATCACCGTCATGCAGCATAAAAATAAACAGGGCAAATCTGAAACAAGTGCAGAGCGTTAAATACTTGGGCACAATAATAACATCAGATGGAAGAAGCACCACAGAAATAACAATAAATGAAAAGACGATTATAGGCCACGGAGATGGAATTTCTCAGAATAATGTTGAAAGTTCCCGGGACAGCTAAAAAGACCAATGAGGAAATTCTCAAAGAGGCCAACACAAAAAGGGAACTCCTTAAAAAACATAAGAAAGAAATAATGAACATTTTTTGGGTACATCACGAGAAGAGGAAAGTTGGAATACTTGGTTACAACTGGCAAAATAAAAGGAGAAGGATATCGCGGACGACAAAGAGAGAAAATACCGGATAGCTTAGTGTCATGGCATGGAAAACAGTCAACAACAGAATTGATACTATGCACTGTTAGATAAAAGATTGTGGAAGGACATAATCGCCTACGCCAACCGGTATGGCACATGATGATGATGATGGTGATTATATGTAATGTTGTATGTATGTATTATATGTATTTGTATATATATATATATATATATATATATATATATATATATATATGATATGTATATTTATATGTATTTTTATGTATATGTATTATCAGCCAAACATCTGCCTATCAATCTTTTGTCATTAATGGTCTTTTTAGGTGATGAATGGTGTATGTATATATATATATATATATATATATATATATATATATATATATATATATATATATATATATATATATATATATATATATATATATATCTGTGTATATACCTAACCGGACAATAGAGCATTATGTGCCTAAACCATATTAGACACAAAAGAAGGAGAGTAAGAGGCTGACCTCTATGCGTCCAGGGAGGAATTTGATGATATTAAATAATAATGATGACATTAATTAATAATGACGACATTAATTAATAATGACGACAGGAGGATGACAACTAGAACTGTGCTTCTTTATTGAGGTGCTTATATGATGTTCGAGAAAGTAAAGAAGGGAAAAAAGATGTGACGCTGACTATAACTCATTTCCGTATTATAATTTCTGACGCTGATTTTTGTCTGTTTACAACGTCTGGCCCTGCCTATTTTTTCTACTATCATCTTGTCTCTTTTAGGAAGTCCCTCCTTTGTCGTGTAATTATGTCTCTGACTATGCTTAAGTTTTATCATTATGGCTCTTCACGATGTCTCTATGACTGTGTTATGGGAGTTAAGATTGGCACAGCCAGAAACGAGAAACATAGTGGGCGTATAAGAAGACTTATCCACTAAAACAGAGCTGGAGTCGTCAGTGGCTGGACACTACGGGACTTGCAGAGGAGGGATCTGAGCACCGATGGACATGTTCGGAGTGCCATGATGATTACCCACAAATAACTCAATGTATCTGTCTCTCCTGTGATCTGTACTTCGTTCGGCAAACATCAGCAGCATACATCATTGTAGTCCTCCGTCCAGCATCTGAAGATATGATCATCTTTCACAGCAATCTCAAAATATCTGAATTGCTGAATTGATCAGATACTGAGTTGCATTGACTAAATCAAGACATGGGAATATGTTTGTGCATTTTCCTGGGATGAATGATCAGAAAATGCAGGCTACGTTCTCCATTATTTCACCCCATACAATCTATAGCTAAATACGGAGCTGCTCACCTATTGCAACTCCGTTGTCATAATTAGTGCATCGCCAATCAAGCGGATTTGCTCGTTAATGCCGTGAAAGCCTTTCCATGCTCCCAGGTACTTTAATATAACACATTTTTGCGTGTTTATTTTATTTTTATTTTTTAAAGAATGTTATTTACCCTTTTAAGGATTTTACAGTAGAATATTCTCAAGAAGAAAATACTCGTTACCTTAAGACCCGGCTAATTATTACGGCATCGGTATGTCTATTCAATACTGTAGCTTGATCGATATTTTGCTTTTCTAGTGCGCGCACATATTCGGTGAAAACTAATCTTCACATTCCAGTGCTTAATTTTTACATTTTCACACATTTGTACGGCTCACGCTTTCTTCCTTTTCGAAGGGCGTCTAATTGTGTACCGCATACTGTATCAGTTTAAAATATAGACTGGTTGGCATTCTCGGAGCAGTCATTCCAAATCAAATAACATTCTTGAGCTAGCGTGGCTCCAGTAATAAAGTAAATGTGATTACGAGATAGATAATTCATAGCTTGCTTTACTTACAAGTGCAACAATATATTCCTGACTGAATGGCTACAATGTTGCAGTCATGGGTTGAGGTAAAGCTAATTAACTGGGCCACTAATTTAAAAAGGGGGTGGGGGCGGGGGAGATAAAAACAAATCAACGCTTGTCATGTGGCATGTCGGTGGGTGCAAGTGGAAATTACTCAAATGTTTTGGGCTGGAAAAAAATGTGTTTATATTTTACAATAAGCAAAAATTTACAGACGCTTGGCATGTGAGATTATTTTCTTTCCATTATAACATTGTTTTTGCTGTTGTTGTCTTTTTAGCTCTCCTCTAGGGGCTTAGCCATCATCCGGAGCTCAAGTCCCTGCTGCTCTTTGGTTGTCTCTTCCGGTTTTCTCTATGCCTAATTCATATTTGTTAAATCTCCGTCTAGTTTTTGTTTCCATTCTTCTCTAGGTCATTCTATTTTTTCTTTCTTTGTGAGTCTGTGGTGGCGCTTCTCTGATGCTGCTCGTGGCTGGCTTTCAAAGGGTGTGTTCTGTCCATTTATACCGTCTTTCATTGATCATTCTTCTGCTGCCAGTTTGATATAATTTAATAAAGCAATTTTATGCTTTGGCGATATCAGTTACAACACTTCTTGAAAGTTGTTACGGAGGGTACACATCCTGGAAAACGGAGAATGGGGATAACCTAAAAAACCATGAAGTCGAAACTTCAAACATTTCAGATATGCTGCACTGCCAGAGCTCGGCAACATATATGTAGAACAAGCTGTATGTTGATTGACAGTTTCAATAATGCTGTTCTCAGCTGGATAGAAAACTCGATGATGATGATGATGATGGTGATCTAGGGAGATCTGCACGATAATAAGATAATTTATAAGTGAAAGATAAGTCTGTCTTAACAGGAAGTCAAAGTCAGTGTTGACCTGTCAGCATGTCAAAGGTTAATAGTGTCCTAACATGTCAAATGTTAATGCTCTCCTGTCAGCATGTCAAAGGTTAATAGTGTCCTGACATGTCAAATGTTAATGATGTCCTGTCAGCATGTCAAAGGTTAATATTTCCTAACATGTCAAATGTTAATGGTGTCCTGTCAGCATGTCAAAGGTTAATATTGTCCTAACATGTCAAATGTTAATGTTGTCATGTCAGCATGTCAAAGGTTAATATTGCCCTAACAACATGTCAAATATTAATGTTGTCATGTCAGCATGTCAAAGGTTAATATTGTCCTAACAACATGTCACATATTAATGTTGTCCTGTCAGCATGTCAAAGGTTAACATTGTCCTAACAATATGTCACATATTAATGTTGTCCTGTCAGCATGTCAAAGGTTAATATTGTCCTAACAACATGTCACATATTAATGTTGTCCTGTCAGCATGTCAAAGGTTAATATTGTCCTAACATGTCAAATGTTAATGTTGTCCTGTCAGCATGTCAAAGGTTAACATTGTCCTAACATGTCAAATGTTAATGTTGTCCTGGCAGCATGTCAAAGGTTAATATTGTCCTAACATGTCAAATGTTAATGTTGTCCTGTCAGCATGTCAAAGGTTAACATTGTCCTAAAAACATGTCTTATATTAATGTTGTCCTAAGCCTTACCTTCGTGAAATGATTAGCATAGTAGTTAGACGCCAGCTTCAATGATTCAACAATTTTTTGATTCTTGGACATAGATTCTGCAGTCGACGATTATATTACATCATTTATATAAAGCCATCTTAATAGTAGCAGGCACTGGTTAGGGTTCAGAAAGAGCACAACCTTCTTCACTCTGTACACTGTCTAGTTATTTGCACTAAAGCTTTTCACAGCGGTCGTTTATGGTTTGCACCTCACTCAATCTCACTCTAATTCATCTTTTTAAGAAATGCCATTGATACCTTGCCTTGGACATTTGCGACAAGTATTAACAGTGAGAAAGAGCAGTGATTTTGTCATCACCTGATGTTGCTTATTTAGCTCTGTACTCAACACATATATTACTACTTCTGCAGTTCTCTGTTCTAAGTATATTCGTCTATTGTTACTTCTGTTCTTTGCATTCAACACCTTCGACTGTTGTTACTTCTTCAGTTCTCTGCTTTCAACACCTCCACCTCTTGTTACTGCTTCAGTTCTTTGCTTTCAACACTTCAAAATGTTGTTGCTGGTTTAGTCTGTAATTTTAAAACGCCCTACGCCACTTAGAATTAACTTTTTTTTTTTTTAAATTGATTTTTAAAAAAGAGGGGGTAGGGAGAACTGTGACCGTACTTGCATGGATTATTTTCTTTAAAATGGCGAGTGGCTCTCTAATAAAATTATGACTGAGTACTTAAAGTGGGAGCTCTTAACCTACACGGAAAGCAAGCGTGTCAAGTAACTCATTACTCAGTGTTTCCTGGGCGGTCCGCAGTTGTTCCAGAAGAGCTTTAGCGCTAACAGCCCATGAAGGCACCATTAACTGAATTTGCGCTACCTTAACAGTAATACCATCTTCTACAACGGTTTCTAAATTCCAGACAATCTAATTCCCACTCAATATTACATACTAGCAGAACATCATTAGAGTGATGAGGAGTTGAGAAAATTGGTTTCAATAAAGCATATAGAAATATAAATACTATATAAGTTATTATTACGAGCATATATTTTGTGATTTATATTAGAATAGTAGATGAAATATTCTACGAGAAGATGTAAGCAGTGGGTAAAGAATGCATTGAGAAAAGACTCTTTCAAGCATTCCAAGATGTGGTCTTGTAGAATCCACGAGGAAATAATATTAGAGGAGGATAACATATATATATATATATATATATATATATATATATATATATATATATATATATATATGTATATCGATGATAGCTGGAGCTGATGTAAGAGGGATCGAAGAAACATTAGAGATATAGAGAGAGAGATATAGAGATAGAGAGAGAGAGAGAGAGAGTATGTGTGATAGAGTGATCCTTGTCATTCAGGTCGATGTGGGTCGGTTGCACAATTTCTAAGCGAAAAGAAAACCTACTCTGTACACTAAATGGATGTGGCATTGAACATGTTGCCTTAATTTCCAGGCTATAATTTGACTTCCTGGCAATCCCCGGGATTTTGTTAGTTGTGTGATGTTTCTTGTTTATGCATTATTATTATTATTGTTTCTTTTAATATTATCTCGAATTATTATTGCTATTCATATTATTACCTTATGAACATTGATAAATCTCAGCACGGATATAGTAGAGCTGAAATGGACATTAATAGAGATGGAAATATATGAAGCATAATGAACATCTTTAGAGCTGGCACTGTTATATTAAGTATAGAAAGGACATTGGTAAAGCTGAAAACGTATATATTGGTGGTAAGTTTAACATTGTTTATGGTCTTTGTTTGAGGACGGATACACAGGACGCTGTTACAGATGGAAACATGTAAAGGGACAAAACTGACTAGGGTATAATACACATCGGGGATGTGCCTAAATAACAAACTACCTGAACTATCAAAGTATTAATATTTTGTATAATAAGCTGTTATGGGAGCCGCGATAGCTCAATGGTTAGTGAACTGGACTACAAAGGACGAGGAGTAGGGTTCGATTCCAACCGACGGCTTCCGGGTTCACCCATCCTTAAATGGGTACCGAATTTTTTTTTCTTGGAAAGTAAAGCGGCACGGGCGTAATACCGACCACATTACCCCAAAAATAATGTGCTGAAGGTCTGTAAAATTGATGGTCACTAACACTATATTCCCCATACGCCACTTGACGTGACCGGGGTACTTTACTTTTTTTTTTGTATATGACGCAGACTGGTATCCAGAAGTTCAACGTGAATAAGAAGTCAAATCTTCATCAGCTGTGAGTCGCGTACCTTTCTTCCCGAATGCACAGAGATCAATAGTGAAAACATCAGTTAGTAAACATGGTTTTCTTACCGCCCCGAAAGGTGAGAGTCACGTACCCACGGGTATCAGCAACGCGACTATACTTTAGCTGCAATGCTTACCTGTGAATTGAGACGCTAATCACTAAACCATTTTGCTATTTCCACACTCTCTCGGCAGCGAAATTAATACACCCTCCTTATACCCGGTAGTTCTTAGAACAGACCACGCTTAAAATAATGTGGGTAAGTGCGTCAGGGAGGTCATCATTGTTGGGTGGTTAAATCGGTCTGAAAATAGATAATACATTATTAACGCGGTCTAAATGTGGTATCAATCCAAGCCAACATACGTCACTTTTATTTAGTTATTTTCCATTATGATTGTTGTATTCAGGTTTTTCATTTTTATGTTTTCTATTTTTCCGCTGTCTTTTTTTTTTCTTCAGAAATGGAGCTATCTGTTTGTCACAAGTAACAAGTAATAATATCGTTATATCTTAGCAACAAATTTGCAGCTTGATTCAGTTATGTGCGGTAGGGGTGCATAACGGCCGCATACCTGGGTGCAGCCGTCGCGTTGTGACATGCCTATATCCAACACTAGAGTGAAGAAACAAATCTTTGATCTTGCTGGGAATCGAACCCAGACCCACCTGATAGGAAACTAACATTTATAATCCACTACACCACCCGCTCTCCACCTGTTTATTGATTACAGTTACATCTGTTTCAGCTCAGAGAATACATGTGTTTAAACATTTCTGTTTATTTTAGATGCAACCGTCTGTTTATGTGTGTTTCTTCTCGACAGATCTGTTTATTCTGTATGTTTCTTCTCAACATGTTTCCAATTGTTTGTATGTTTCACGTCACCAGGTAGCTCTGTCGTTTTATTTATTCTCAACCATTTTTGTCCATACACATGCTGTTTTGTCTGAACATGCACAATTTTTTTCTCTTTTCTTTTTTTCTTCTTCTAACGAACAGTATGTATCTCATTGTTTCTGCATTCTCTTATTATCCACTAGTCACTATTTTTCCGTATATATATATGAAATATATAACTATCTCTTTCTCTCTCTCATTTGATAAATTTTTCTCTGTCTCCTCTCTCTATATATCTGTTGGTCTGTCTGTCAGATCAGCTTTTAGCCGATTGCCTCTGTCAAATTAGCCTTTAAGATATCTTGACTCTCAATCTTGTTGGTCTTTAGCAGACTGTATCTGACCCTGTAATTTTTTTATTCTGCACATTTCTTTAGCAGGTACTCATTTTATTTTAAAGCTGAATATTTATTATTGGCAAGTAAGTCTTGTCTTTGTTTCTGTTGTCTTTACTTATCTGCTTTTTCAAAAACGCATGTCAAAATCTGTTTTCGCGTTATTTCGTGCTCGCATACAAAATGTTTAACGTACAATTATAATTAACTTAATTTTCATGAAGTTGTTTATTTGACTTTCTATATTTTGTCTTATATTTATAAAATTGCAGTTTTTTTTTAACCTCTCAATTATTTTCGGATTCTGTTGTTCCTTAAATTAGGTTCATGCTATTTTGTGTATACTCGTCACCAACCATTAACTTTTTCTTAGCAGTTACCTCATAGATCCTATAACATCCTGCGGGCACTGGCACACACTTGTTTAATATCTTATAACTTTTCTTAGTAAAGGTTAAGGTATCCCATTATATATTAAAATGCTGTAGGGGATTGAAGTATTACATATTCCCGACCAGACCTCAACATTTGAAGTAAAGAGGTCCAGTGCCCCCCCCCCTCCCTCCGCCCGCTGCTATTACCTTGCCTAACGAATTGATCATGTGTCCATCCCTTTATCGAAGCAGAGTCGGTTGGAGAGCTATCTATCTATCTATATATCTATCTTTCGTTCGTCTGAAGTATTGTCTATATCTGCAATGTCGTTTCCTGTATAAATGTTACTGTCTTTTGTAATTCTTGCAGTGGCCCATATAGTTTTATCTGTAGTGTTGTATCTATGGGCCAATGGATTTTCCTCAGTCTACTATATTCAGTGCAGTCTTGAAGTACGTGTTCAGCAGTCTGGGGCGCCTGTCCTCATGTACAAGTAGTTGATGTGCCGATCTTGAATTTTGTATACATGTGACTATGGAGGGAGAGCTGGAGCTGGGATCTTTTTTTTGTTGCATTATTGTATTCTTTTCTACGGATGATATATAAATATTTTCGGTGTCTTTTAAAAAAGGAGGTTCTTTTCTTCTGATGAATGAGACCTTTTATTCATGATCTAAATTATGTAAATGTGTTCTTTGTTTTTTAAATAAAGGAAGAAACGAAATCTGAACAAAAGAACGAAACTTATCAAGCAAATTTTGACAATATAACCTGCGACAAGCCGCGATACCCCAGTTGGCGAACTAAGGATAAACTGTCGGGTTCGATCCCAACCAAGGACTCCTATATGTTCACCCAGCCTTACATATGTACGTGATTTTTATGGGAAGGAAAGGAGGGGGGGGGGGTGCACTCTGGCGTAATATTGACCACATTCACTCACCGAAAAATAATGAACCGATGGTTTTTGTTTTGAAATGGGCACTAACACCATATTCTCCATTTACCGCATGATGTTAAAAAAAAGTACCCCCGTCACGCCAAGTGGCGTATAGGGAATGTGGTGTTAGTGACCATAAATTTTACAGACCTTCGGCACATGATTGTTTTGGTAATGTAGTCGGTATTTACGCCCGTGCCGCTTTACTTTCCCAGAAAAAAAATTCGGTACCCATTAAAGGCTGGGTGAACCGGAGCCGTCGGTTGGGATCGAACCCTACCTCTTGTCCTTTGTAGTCCAGTTCACTAACCACTGAACTATCTCGGCTCCCAAATGATATTATAACGGAGGGATTCCGGTTCGCGGCTACCGCCTGATGTACCGGGCATAATCTTTTCTGTCTTGATGGACGGCATCCCGTTAACGTCTAGAGTGATTGTTATAACGTAATTCTCGACTCTTTCTTTTATCTGCTGAACATAGAAAATTAAACTCAGAAGAAGAAGGAGGGATAGAAGACGAAGATGAATGAAGAAGGCGAGATAGAAACGAACAATAAAACCAATACAAAACGCAGATCGTTCAACTATAAACAAGGAGTTTGATGACTTGGTTTTTAGGTTAGGCCCAATGGTGGTGACGGTTCACATCTCCTTTATATTATGCTCAATAGTAATGACTACTTAGGTTGCAAAGTGGTTCGGTTCTGTACCATTTCCGTTCATCCATCTATTAATTTCCTTACCATATTTTGTCATATGTTAACTGTTGATTTATATGTTATGTTAACTGTTGATTTATATGTTATGTTAACATGTATGATTAGCAGCCGCGATAGCTCAGTGGTTAGTGAACTGGACTACAAAGGACAAGAGGTAGGGTTCGATCCCAACCGACGGCTTCCGGGTTCACCAAGCCTCAAATGGGTACCTGATTTTTTCCTGGGCAAGTAAAGCGGCACGGGCGTAATACCGACCACATTACCCCAAAAATCATGTGCTGAAGGTCTGTAAAATGTATGGTAACTAACACCATATTCCCTATACGTCACTTGGTGTGACGGGGGCTCTTTTACTTTTTTTAAATTTAAACTGTTGATTTATATGTTATGTTAACTGTTGATATATCTGTATGTTGCTGTGCTTGGATTCTCACAATATTCTCTCTTTTATCCTCTGATTGATTTGTTACAATTATATACTCTGGATATACGCATAATGGCAATCATTATGTGCAAAGTCTATGAGTGAAATCAGTTGTTAGGGCACTTCATGTATTTTCTTTCTTGATGCCCCTTGATATTTCTCACTTTAACATCAATATTTTTCAGACTGTTAAATTGCAGAGTACTTTATGTCGTTTTCATCTGTTTCAATTTCCCTCCATCTTGCCACAAACTTTTCCAACGTTTTATCTTTTTGTGACAATTCACTTCAGAAGCTTTTATTGTGCACTTGCTTTTTCCATAACGTCTTCATTATTTCCTTTATCTATTATATGATGTTCCCAACATTATTCTAGACAACCACATTTGTCTAGGCTCTCTGCATTCCCTTTCAAAACTGCATCTCTCATTTGAAGCTATTTTTGTGCAAAGATGTTTAAAGTTCTTGAACCGTTCCAGTACTGTTCCACACATGCGGTCTTGCTTTTTGGTGGATTCTTTTTTCTTTGGGACAGCCATTTCTTATTGATGTTTCAACTAAACTATTACTCTCACTTTATTTTACGGTTATTTTTTTTCAATACATTTTGCAGCTTTCTCTCTCTCTCTCTCTTTCTCTCTTTCTCCCTCTCTCTTTCTCTCTCTCCCTCTCTCTCTCTCTCCCTCTCTCTCTCTCTCTCTCTCCTCTCTCTCTCTCTCTCTCTCTCTCTCTCTCTCTCTCTCTCTCTCTCTCACTCTTTTTATAATTGCTTTCAATTCTGAACAGTCAGCGCATTTCTGAACTGTTAATATAGAGTCCTCCAGCTGGTATACCCGTTATACAGTCAATGGATAACGAAACAAAAATATGATTTTACCGCAAAGATTGAACTTTCGAGTAACTGCTCACGTCCTAACTGCGTAACGTTATTTTTATTTTTATTTTTTTTTATGGTTATTGAGTTATTTGCGGGTCATCATCATTGCACTCAGAAAATGTCCATAGGTGCTCAGATCCCCTCCTCAGCAATTCCCGCAGTGTCCAGCGACTGACGACTCCAGTTCTATGTTATTTTTTGTTGTGACGGTTGACTGATTGTTATCATTCGATGCTAGTAAATATGTTTGCTTTATCGACCAGACCTAACTACAGTATGATTTTGATTATCTCTTGCTCTTATATTTTGTTAAATATTTTAATTTAGTTTTAAAAAATACGTTTATAGCTGTTTTGTTTAAACTTTTCTTCAAGTAAAGTAAAACAAAACAAAAAACAAACAAAAAAAAGGCAACAAAAGAGCATGTGGCACAATACCAGCAAGTAGTAAAATTAAAATGACTAAGAACATGCATCTTCCTGATAGCAACATACATTTGTGAATCACGAACAATCTCATAAACAGCAAAGAAAAAAATCGATTAATTCGATACAAAATGCTACCCAAAAATCCTTAAGATACTTTGGATAATGAACAAAAGGACGAAAAAGCAATAAAGACATACTAAAAGATTTAAACTTTAAAAACTGGGTTATAAACACCGTTCTGCATAGGAAATTGAAATAATATGGTCACTTCAAAAGACATGGCGGGCTGGAAAGAACAATAATGAAAGACATGGTTCCTGACCGCATGAGGGACAGACCAAGGAAAAGGTGGTTTCAAGACATGAAGGAGACTTTGAACATGAAAACGGAAAGGGTGCAGAGAGATATGGCTAGAGACATTTTCTTTCAGACGAGCTGTGGTAAATGCAACGTTCTGCCAAGGACGTGTGACCTGGTGATGATTATTTAGACAGCTGGGTCAATACATGTAGGGACTTTTCATGTCCTCTTTCTCTTTTCTTTTCGTCATTTTCAGCCTTTTTCTTCTGTCTTTTATGCCTATACAAATATACTGTGAAATGAGTAAGGCACGCGAATTACATCTTTGGTTGTTAGCGCTCTCGAATCGAGTAGACGCTCATGCAGAAACTACTCATGTGTCAAGCAGAATTTATGTAGGTATTAAGCAGAAACTATGTAGGTATTAAGCACAAAATATGTAGGTATTAAGCATAAATTATGTAGGTATTAAGCAGAGACTATGTAGGTATTAAGCAGCAACTATGTAGGTAGTAAGCAGAGACTGTGTAGGTATTAAGCAGAAATTATGTAGGTATTAAACAGAAACTATGTAGGTATTAAGCAGAAACTATGTAGGTATTAAGCAGAAACTATGTAGGTATTAAGCAGAAACTATGTAGGTATTAAGCATAAATTATGTAGGTATTAAGCAGAAATTATGTAGGTATTAAGCAGAAACTACTCAGGTATTAAGCAGAAATTATGTAGGTATTAAGCAGAAACTATGTAGGTATTAAGCAAAAAATATGTAGGTATTAAGCATAAATTATGTAGGTATTAAGCAGAGACTATGTAGGTGTTAAGCAGCAACTATGTAGGTAGTAAGCAGAGACTATGTAGGTATTAAGCAGAAATTATGTAGGTATTAAACAGAAACTATGTAGGTATTAAGCAGAAACTATGTAGGTATTAAGCAGAAACTATGTAGGTATTAAGCAGAAACTATGTAGGTCTTAAGCAGAAACTATGTAGGTATTAAGCAGAAATTATGTAGGTATTAAGCAGAAACTACTCATGTGTTAAGCAGAAATTATGTAGGTATTAAGCAGAAACTATGTAGGTATTAAGCAAAAAATATGTAGGTATTAAGCATAAATTATGTAGGTATTAAGCAGAGACTATGTAGGTATTAAGCAGCAACTATGTAGGTATTAAGCAGAAACTATGTAGGTATTAAGCAGAAATTATGTAGGTATTAAACAGAAACTATGTAGGTATTAAGCAGAAATTATGTAGGTATTAAGCAGAAACTATGTAGGTATTAAGCAGAAACTATGTAGGTATTAAGCAGAAACTATGTAGGTATTAAGCAGAAACTGTGTAGGTATTAAGCAGAAACTATGTAGGTATTAAGCAGAAACTATGTAGGTATTAAGCAGAAACTATGTAGGTATTAAGCAGAAACTATGTAGGTATTAAGCAGAAACTATGTAGGTATTAAGCAGAAATATGTAGGTATTAAGCAGAAACTACTATGTGTTAAGCAGAAATTATGTAGGTATTAAGCAGAAACTATGTAGGTATTAAGCAAAAAATATGTAGGTATTAAGCAGAAATTATGTAGGTATTAAGCAGAGACTATGTAGGTATTAAGCAGTATGTAGGTATTAAGCAGAAACTATGTAGGTATTAAGCAGAAATTATGTAGGTATTAAGCAGAAACTATGTAGGTATTAAGCAGAAACTATGTAGGTATTAAGCAGAAACTATGTAGGTATTAAGCAGAAACTATGTAGTTATTAAGCAGAAACTATGTAGGTATTAAGCAGAAACTATGTAGGTATTAAGCAGAAACTATGTAGGTATTAAGCAGAAATTATGTACGTATTAAGCAGAAACTGTGTAGGTATTAAGCAGAAACTATGTAGGTATTAAGCAGAAACTATGTAGGTATTAAGCAGAAACTATGTAGGTATTAAGCAGAAACTATGTAGGTATTAAGCAGAAACTATGTAGGTATTAAGCAGAAACTATGTAGGTATTAAGCAGAAACTACGTAGGTATTAAGCAGAAACTACGTAGGTATTAAGCAGAAACTATGTAGGTATTAAGTAGAAACAATGTAGGTATCAAGCAGAAATTATGTAGGTCTTAAGCAGAAACTATGTAGGTATTAAGCAGAAATTATGTAGGTATTAAGCAGAATCTACTCATGTGTTAAGCAGAAATTATGTAGATATTAAGCAGAAACTATGTAGGTATTAAGCAAAAAATATGTAGGTATTAAGCATAAATTATGTAGGTATTAAGCAGAGACTATGTAGGTATTAAGCAGCAACTATGTAGGTTGTAAGCAGAAACTATGTAGGTATTAAGCAGAAACTATGTAGGTATTAAACAGAAACTGTGTAGGTATTAAGCAGAAACTATGTAGGTATTAAGCAGAAACTATGTAGGTATTAAGCAGAAACTATGTAGGTATTAA
The DNA here is from genome assembly GCA_032433765.1 of Megaustenia siamemsis. Taxonomy (NCBI): domain Eukaryota; kingdom Metazoa; phylum Mollusca; class Gastropoda; order Stylommatophora; family Ariophantidae; genus Megaustenia; species Megaustenia siamemsis. Next base: position 24,095,288 of record JAVIAB010000125.1, read on the forward strand.
GCATAAACTATGTAGGTATTAAGCAGAAACTATGTAGGTATTAAGCAGAAACTATGTAGGTATTAAGCAGAAACTATGTAGGTATTAAGCATAAATTATGTAGGTATTAAGCAGAAACTATGTAGGTATTAAGCAGAAATTGTGTAGGTATTAAGCAGAAACTGTGTAGGTATTAAGCAGAAACTATGTAGGTATTTAGCAGAAACTATGTAGGTATTAAGCAGAAACTATGTAGGTATTAAGCAGAATATACGTTGGTATTAAGCAGAAACTACTCGTGTTAAGCAGAAATTATGTAGGTATCAAGCATAAACTATGTAGGTTTTAAGCAAAAAATATGTAGTTATTAAGCATAAATTATGTAGGTATTAAGCTGAGACTATGTAGGTATTAAGCAGCAACTATGTAGGTAGTAAGCAGAAACTATGTAGGTATTAAGCAGAAATTATGTAGGTATTAAACAGAAAATATGTAGGTATTAAGCAGCAACTATGTAGGTATTAAGCAGAAACTATGTAGTATTAAGCAGAATATACGTAGGTATTAAGCAGAAACTATGTAGGTATTAAGCAGAAATTATGTAGGTATTAAGCAGAAACTATGTGGGGTATTAAGCAAAAACTATGTAGGTATTAAGCAGAAATTATGTAGGTATTAAGCAGAAACTATGTAGGTATTAAGCAGAAATTATGTAGGTATTAAGCAGAAACTATGTAGGTATTAAGCAGAAACTATGTGGGTAATAAGCAGAAACTATGTAGGTATTAAGTAGAAATTATGTAGGTATTAAGCAGAAATTATGTAGGTATTAAGCAGAATCTATGTAGGTATTAAGCAGAAACTATGTAGGTATTAAGCAGAAAATATGTAGGTATTAAGCAGAAACTATGTAGGTATTAAGCAGAAACAATGTAGGTATTAAGCAGAAACTACGTAGGTATTAAGCAGAAACAATGTAGGTATTAAGCAGAAACAATGTAGGTATTAAGCAGAAATTATGTAGGTCTTAAGCAGAAACTATGTAGGTATTAAGCAGAAATTATGTAGGTATTAAGCAGAAACTACTCATTTGTTAAGCAGAAATTATGTAGGTATTAAGCAGAAACTATGTAGGTATTAAGCAAAAAATATGTAGGTATTAAGCATAAATTATGTAGGTATTAAGCAGAGACTATGTAGGTATTAAGCAGCAACTATGTAGGTAGTAAGTAGAAACTATGTAGGTATTAAGCAGAAATTATGTAGGTATTAAACAGAAACTATGTAGGTATTAAGCAGAAACTATGTAGGTATTAAGCAGAAACTATGTAGGTATCAAGCATAAACTATGTAGGTATTAAGCAGAAACTGTGTAGGTATTAAGCAGAAACTATGTAGGTATTAAGCAGAAACTATGTAGGTATAAAGCAGAAACTATGTAGGTATTAAGCAGAAAATACGTAGGTATTAAGCAGAAACTATGTAGGTATTAAGCAGAAACAATGTAGGTATTAAGTAGAAACAATGTAGGTATTAAGCAGAAATTATGTAGGTCTTAAGCATAAACTATGTAGGTATTAACCAGAAATTATGTAGGTATTAAGCAGAATATACGTAGGTATTAAGCAGAATATACGTAGGTATTAAGCAGAAACTATGTAGGTATTAAGCAGAAATTGTGTAGGTATTAAGCAGAAATTGTGTAGGTATTAAGCAGAAAATATGTAGGTATTAAGCAGAAACTATGTAGGTATTAAGTAGAAACAATGTAGGTATTAAGCAGAAATTATGTAGGTCTTAAGCAGAATCTATGTAGGTATTAAGCAGAAATTATGTAGGTATTAAGCAGAAAATACTCATGTGTTAAGCAGAAAGTATGTAGGTATTAAGCAGAAACTATGTAGGTATTAAGCAGAAACTATGTAGGTATTAAGCAGAAATTATGTAGGTCTTAAGCAGAAACTATGTAGGTATTAAGCATAAATTATGTAGGTATTAAGCAGAAACTACTCATGTGTTAAGCAGAAAGTATGTAGGTATTAAGCAGAAACTATGTAGGTATTAAGCAGAAACTATGTAGGTATTAAGCAGAAATTATGTAGGTATTAAGCAGAAACTATGTAGGTCTTAAGCAGAAACTATGTAGGTATTAAGCAGAAATTATGTAGGTATTAAGCAGAAATTATGTAGGTATTAAGCAGAAATTAGGTAGGTATTAAGCAGAAACTACTCATGTGTTAAGCAGAAATTATGTAGGTATTAAGTAGAAACTATGTAGGTATTAAGCAGAAACTATGTAGGTATTACGCAGAAAGTATGTAGGTATTAAGCAGAAATTGTGTAGGTATTAAGCAGAAACTATGTAGGTATTAATCAGAAATTATGTAGGTATTAAGCAGAAAGTGTGTAGGTATTAAGCAGAAACTATGTAGGTATTAAGCAGAAATTATGTAGGTATTAAGCAGAAAGTGTGTAGGTATGAAGCAGAAACTACTCATGTAAGTAAAGTAAAGTAAAGTAAAGAGCTCCCCCCCCCCCTCCCTCACGCCAAGTGGCGTTTAGGGAATGTGGTTTTAGAGACCATACATTTTACAGACCTTAAGCACATGATTTTTGGGGTAATGAGGTCGGTATTATGCCCGTGCCGCTTTACTTTCCCAGAAAAAAAATCCGGTACCCTTTAAAGGCTGGGTGAACCCGGAAGCCCTTCGATTGTGATCGAACCCTACCTCTTGTCCTTTGTAGTCCAGTTCACTAACCACTGAGCTATCACGGCTCCCAAACTACTCATGTGTTAAGCAGAAATTACGCATGTATTAAGAAGCAATTACACATGTATTAAGCCGAAATTACGCATATATTGAGCAGAAATTATGCAGGTATTAAGAAGCAATTACACATGTATTAAGCCGAAATTACACATGTATTGCAACAGCTTTCATAAAAATATACAAACAACGACAGAAAACATTGGACAACCCTAATCAGGATTCAAACGAATGCTCTCTCAGCATATAATCTGGCCACTGTATTTTACTCTCCTTTGAATTAATGAGGAACAACTGAAAGACTATCATTTTCTTAAAACACAACGAGATTCATTTCCTGTATGAATATTTAAAGTCACAGATAAAGACATTTCGTGTCGCTTATCGCTATGTTAATCTTTCTTATCTTTATCCTAGCATGAACTTCTAAAATTTACTAATAACAATTACAGCAAATTTTGGCAATTTAACAGCACACCTTTTTAATAAAACTGAGCAAGTCAAGTAAGATTAGCAACATCTTCAGTTTATGGTGACACACCAACAAATTGCGACTATACATTCCTTAAAATTGGGAGAGAGGTTAGAAATAAGGACTGCTGCGGAGTGCAGTATTGAATTATTTGGCGAGGGCGTAAATAGAATGCCAGCCTTTAGTCTCTGGCTTGTCTGACTGAAGTGTTTTGTGGTATTTCCTTTATTGACTGGCAGATCAAATGCTTTGGAAAAGTTCACTAGACAGGAGAAAATGGTGAGGTTCTCTTCTTTAGGGTGTGGGAGAACACTGAGTAAAGAGCAAAGTTCGTTGTATCTGTTTTATCTAGAAAGGTAGCTTGGCTGGAAATGTGTATGTTTGTGGGATGTACCACACCAGATCTGCTTCTGTTAACATGTTGTCTTCGGTCTGCATTCATTTGGTGAGGAACGTTCACTTTATAAAGAAATGTACATCGTCATCATGTGCCATACCGGTTGTTGTAGGTGATCATGTCCTTCTACAATCTTTTATCTACAGTGCATCGTATCAATTCTGTTGTTAACTGTTTTAATCCTATGACACCAAGCTTGTTTTAGTATAGTATCCCTTTGTCGTCCGCGATCTCTTTCCATTGGTTATTGGTTATGGAAGGCCTCGGTATCACTGCAAGCGAATTAAAATCCATAATCGCTCAACTGCCCGTGCCTGTGGAATCATCCGAATTACTAACTCATCTCCCAAACAAAGAAAAGTAACTGTAGTCCCTATCGTAGCAGTCTCAGCACACGCCAAAAGACATAAGGCGAAATCGCGCAGAAAATGAACACTGCTAACTGTTCCCTGTCATACGATATCATCATTCATCGTAAACAATTGGAATATCGAAACATGATCAAAACAGATGAGATACACAGCTCACGGTGTGCACAGAGCACTTAACTCAGTAGCTCTTGCAACAAGCCGAACTTGGAATATGAGAAAACACTGTACAAGGAACACTTTTCAAACATAGCCTTCAATGGTTCCTGCCGCATATCCACCATATAACGGAAGTTCACGTCCTCACGAAAATGATGATCGTCATATTGAGAACAAAAAATGTATAGCGCTTGATGGTGTTAGGATATCGTTCTTGACTGCAACCGAACATATAAACACACAGTCATCGAATTAACCCCGTCACCATCATTCATCGTTTAACTAATAATAATTAATAATAAAAACAAATGATATAACAAATAATAGAACAAATAATAGAACAAATAATAGAACAAATAATAGAACAAACAATATTACAAATAATATAACAAATTATAAAACAAATACTATAACAAATACTGTAACAAATAATACAACAAATAAATATAACAAATAATGTAACAAACAATATAATAAATAATGTAACAAATTATACAACAAGCAATATAACACAAATAATATAACAAATAATATAACAACATTATGGCGAATAATATAACAAATATTACAACAAACATAACAAATACTATACCAAATAATATAACAAATAATATGTTGTTGTTGTTGCGTTCGCCAGCTTTCAACTCTGACGAAGTCCCTAGAGACTAGGAACTGAATTTTGCGTGTTAATCCAATTCTTCATGGCAGCCGTGTGCACAGGGGTCCCTCGCCGCACTGGCAGATAACTCCGATTTCGGAGGTACTCATGTTTTTTTCCGTCGATGAGTAACTGACGTTTTAAGCCGGGCCTTGCTGTTGAGACCAGGAGTGGTTGTCATAGAGAGAAATCATAAATAAAAATCCCAACCGAGGTCTATTTAAATGTCCTTATAAGTCTTACCTTCCCATGTATTATTATTGCCTGATTGTCTATATATAGAAGCTCGTATTTGATGAATTGGCTAACTTGCATATGCAGTCCATGTATATGTTAAACAGTGAGGGGGATAGTATCCCTGTCTTACTCCTAATCTAACTTCGAAGTGGTCTTTGTAGCATGCTGCTGTTTTGATTATGCAGCTGCTGTTGGTGTAGAGAATTTTAATTAATTAAGTTGGTAAGACCCAGGGAGACACTGAGAAGAACATTGATGAGAGAGGCAAGAGCAGCAGGAATCGGCTCCCTCAATGAGATAGAACTGCTTGCACAGAACAGAGACAGATGGCGAGATTGGATAAAATATCTTTAAAAGAAAACTGCTAGAACAAAAATTCATATAGGAGAAGGTGTATCTTGGTCTACGCCCTATGGGCCGGTTACGGCTCGAAAGGTCAATAGAAGTTGGTTAGATGTAGGCTTACTCCGTATGTTACTAGTATTCCCCATTGTTGTTCTATGTTTTCTTGGTCGAATGCTTTTTCCTGGTCAGTGAAAGCTATGTACAAATTTTGATTGTGTTCTGTTGTATTTTCTGCTAATGTTTATTACCCATATGTGCTAAAAAAGTGAGCATCTCAATTTTTTAAACCATCATTTATTTAAAGTGTAAATTCATCAGCAGCAAAAAATAACTTTTTTTAACACTTCTGCAAGGAATCTAAGAGAGACCGATTGAACATGTATTTCGCCAGCTGTAGCCAAGTCCTCGAACCTTTCTCTTTGATGCAAGAAATCAACGGTACAGTTATGTCCTGAATCAGATTGATTAGAAGCTCGTCTCTTCTCTCTGAACTGTTGACACGCTTACTCGTTATTTGTCAACTATTGTCATTTTTAATTTTGTAAGCAATCGCTTCGTATACTAGACGCTCTTCTTGGTGACTCCAAAGAGGACATCATCGATACATCACATGCTGTAAAGGTCCCAGAGGTAAACGTGGCCATAATATTGTAGAGGTAGTCAGTGAATGAACTTAACAAGTATTTGGAAATCAAGGACACTTAGCAAACGCTAACAAGTATTTGGAAATCAAGGACACTTAGCAAACGCTAACAAGTATTTGGAAATCAAGGACACTTAGCAAACGCTAACACGTATTTGAAAATCAAGGACACTTAGCAAACGCTAACAAGTATTTGGAAATCAAGGACACTTAGCAAACGCTAACAAGTATTTGGAAATCAAGGACACTTAGCAAACGCTAACAAGTATTTGGAAATCAAGGACACTTAGCAAACGCTAACAAGTATTTGGAAATCAAGGACACTTAGCAAACGCTAACAAGTATTTGGAAATCAAGGACACTTAGCAAACGCTAACAAGTATTTGGAAATCAAGGACACTTAGCAAACGCTAACAAGTATTTGGAAATCAAGGACACTTAGCAAACGCTAACAAGTATTTGGAAATCAAGGACACTTAGCAAACGCTAACAAGTATTTGGAAATCAAGGACACTTAGCAAACGCACGCAACGCTTAGATGTTTCTAGTGGTGATGTCCGTGCTAATGTTTAGAAGTAAGAGCTGGACATTTACTCAAGGTGTAGGAAAGATACGTATTGCCTTTGACAATTAATACTTGCGAAGAGTCTTAAACGTAGTTTGGCGAGACTTTATACCAAATGAGAAGAAAGAAAACAAGAATATGTATCATATATATATATATATATATATGGAGGCAATGGCGCCTCACAGCAGCAGAGCTGGAAGCTGTCAGCGACACATAGTTCATGGCTTGCGCCAGGATCGGTGAACCAATCCCACCCAGACCCTACTCCACTTCTCCCTGGTGCCTCCAGGAACAGACTAACCTGTCTAGTCTGGTTACTACAAGCGAGTAGGTATCGAATATGAAAGACAACCCGGTACTCAAAATTAACATGCTGAAGTCGGATGTGTCGGGTCGAAAGGTGCAAATATCACAGTTTTACTGCAAACTACAACACAACGTATCTACTCCCACATAACGTCCTCCTTAGGACGGATGAGGAAGATGACAATCAATTACTTGTGTAACCATCTGGTGAACGACAGAAAGAAAGAAGCATATGTATGGAGAGAGTGTATTGGTCATGTGCTCCATATGTATGAATCAATAGTCCCGCTCAGGGACACAGGTGGCAACAGAAAACCTGGAAGACCAAAAGAACGATAAGTAGAGAGGGCTCAACTATTGGCCTAGGAGAAAAAAGAAATCTACAAGAAGTTATATAAACATACAATGATATCAAGCAGCTAAACTAGTAGGGAGAGACGATACAATCTACGACGTTTCGGCAGCAGCCTTCATCATATACAAAACAACAAATAATATAGGAAATAATCACTTTAGACAACACATATAAACGCGAAAGCCGTTACGCCAACGGTTCTCAATTGTGAACTGAAAATGCTGACGTAGGAAGAAAGGTTAGATATACGTTGCTAGTTGACCTTCAAGACCTGCAAGACCTTGCAGTGAACTGTCATACATAGAAAGTTATAATTTATGTGCTATGTGCCGCCTACGGACCAAGAGAAACTTAATAGCCAGTGAGTTGGAATAAGTAGATGTCTCCAGCTTTTGGAACTTATTGCAAAAAATAACTAAACATAAGATGGTCTCAGATTACTCAATAAGACAGAACTGGGCAAATCAGTGCTTCGTCTAAAAAAAAATAATTCAAAGAGAACATGTGGACTCAGAACAATAATAAGAGGACGGAACTGAAAGTAGCTTTAATCAACACACGGGAAACGAGGCATACATGACAACGAGAATTTAGTACTACCAAAATAATCGTTGTAATGATTCCTATAATTATATTTCTTCTCATGCCCATTTCTAGAATTCCATAGGAATTCTTGGTTCATGTGATGAGGCCCTGGCGATGAAGATTTTCGTTTATTAGGAAAAAAAACAAATAAACAAACAAACAATGGCAATCAAGCGGACACAACATAATGAATATCATCCCGTATTGAAATGATTGCAGTGGAAAATGAAAAAAAAAGGAATATACACGTTTGAAATGGGGAAACAGCTAGCCCCAAAAACCTCGTTTAAAGAAATCAAAATATAAATTAATATTTTTAAAGGATCAGAAAGCAAAAATTGTGTTGCGGTATTTCCTATAGTGGGAGCCGCGATAGCTCAGTGGTTAGTGAACTGGACTACAAAGGACAAGAGGTAGGGTTCGATCCCAACCGACGGCTTCCGGGTTCATCCAGCTTTTAATGGGTACCGGATTTTTTCTGGGAAAGTAAAAAGGCACGGGCGTAAAACCGACCACATTACCCCGAAAATCATGTGCCGAAGGTCTGTAAAATTTATGGTTAACATCATATTCCCTATTCGACACTTATCGTTACTGGGGCTCTTTACTTTTTTTTCCCCTTTATTTCCTTTAGTAGGACAGCTGAAAGAGATACTGATAATGTTCTAAGGAGTGCTAAAAGCGAGAATAAAACTTGACTCCAACACCAGGAATACTCATCATCTTTGGTCATATTGTGAGAGAGAAGCAGCTGGATCATACAGTGATAACCGGGATAGTTAGAGAGAAGAAGAAGGGCTAGAGGAGAATGGAGACACAATATACCAAATAGCTGAGGAAATGGCGTGGTGGGAAGTCAACATGAGAATTTATAAATAACTGTCAAAGCAGACAGTTGTGGAGAAACATGATCGCCTGTATCATTAGGCATGGTGCTTGAAGATGGCAGACACTATCTATAAGATAATGTTACTTGTCCATTATGTTATGGGCGTGTTGAAAAAAATACCGATATCTGGCTACTTTTATCGAATCGTTGAAATGACCGCAATGGTCATGTGAAATCTGTTGTTGCATTTGATGTTAATATCTCTATGTTTTGTTTAGTGTTTCGCCCATGTTAATTTTTCACTTTTCTCGCTCCTGGTGCTTGTGTCCATCCCGTTCTACTGGAATGAATCTCAGGTTAAATAGCGCACATGCTGTAAGGAAAATACATATACAATGCCGAATATAGTGCTCGTTTTAAACATGTGTGGTGGCTAGTCATGCATATATGTGTAGTTTCACTCGGTAAACTTGTTCTGGAGCCAACATTGGTGCACTCTGGTGCTCAGTTTCATTCAGTGAAGGAATTGAAAGTACCAGCGAAACGACGCACAGGAAGGTTCATTTAATGAAAGCAATATTTTGAAAGTGCCGATGACATATTGCCCAAATAGTTTATTCCGTTAACTAACCTGGAAGACATTAACAATAAATATATGAATATGTGTTGCAGATATACGATACAGTGGCGATATATATATATATATATATATATATATATATATATATATATATATATATATTACACAGAGATGCATGTAGACCGTTACAAGAGTCGAAGAAAAACGAACAACAGAAAATACGGAAAACGGGAGACAGCCCGAACTAGGGTCGAACCTGTACTCCTCGACAAAACGTTTTGCTATGACATACCTTCACATCAGCCAGCAGCTCAGAAAATGTTTATTTATGGCAGAACTTGAATACATCACCTAACTAAAGCATAAGGTTTATTATATTAATGTGTTCGGAGTTTCCTATTAACAAGTATAAGCCATCGACACACAAATAGGTTAATTAATGTAATTAGTAAAACTATCTTAAAATCATCGACGACCGAACGCTCACATATGATATTTAATAAAGATAACTGAAACCTATGTAGCCTCAGACATTCAAAGTGCTGTCAGCCCCTTGCAGCCCATAACAGAACATGAACCGTGGACAGAGTCAGCCGATATAAGTACGGACATAAACGACAGGTGTACTTGACAAGGAGGAACATAATATAAACAGTATGCTGCGTAAAACAGTCACTCTCTGTTTCTTGGATGAATACACACAAGATCTCTGTATTTATAATATACGGGCTGAGCAGCACAGAAAGCAGTAAAAAATGGGAGAGCAGAAGCATTCATAGTATACTCATATATCACTAGGTGTATGAGTGGAATAGCAGCAGGGAAATACTGTCACAATTACCATACAGAAATCCAAAGAAAAGAGTGCCAATAGAAAAACTACTGAACAGTAATCTAGGCCCACAGCCTGTACTGGTTCTGACAGATGCAAAATCAGCACTCCAAGCGTTACGACCTGCACAAAAATTACAACATCAGCAGACCATATTGGTTGAACTCTGCTAGCATCACAAAGTCACCCTGCAATGGATACCATCCCACTATGGAATACCAGCGAACGAGAAGTCAGACCAGCTGGCAAAGGAAGGCGCAACAGGCAATCATCCAGATGCTCCAAATCATACCATAGTATGACCAACTGATGGGAACAAGTTATCATTATATGCCTCAGAACAGGGCACAATCAACTCAGTAGTCACATGTGTCAATCAAGATTGGCACCTCAGCCACTTGTACATAGAACAAGCGCCCCAAAGTCAAATTTTGAACCCATGCTTCAAGACTGTACTAAATATAGTTGATTGAGGAAAACTCATTACTCGTAGGCACAATATTACAGGCAAAATTATATGGTGATCTACTAGAGCTAAAGAAAAAAAAACGATAAAATGTATACAAGTAATGGCATTGCAGATATAGAGAAAACACTTCAGTCGAACGAAAGAAAAAGAAGAAGAAGACTGAAAGAACACACAAAATAAGGCACTAATAGTCATGTTCATAATTTAGAAAGTAACTTGAAAGTGACGAAGTCTGTTGTCCGTTGAGAAAGTTATAAGTGAAGACAAATTACATCAACCTACATTTACATCTATTTTGTCAAAGTAACTTTAGGTTTTACTGTGCACATCAAATCAAGTTTAGAGATTAAAAAGTTAATATTTAAATTTCCGATGACAGAGATAAACGTTCTCTGTCAAAAAAAAAAAAAAAAAAAAAAAAAAATTACGGATTTGAAATTCCTATCATTTCATAAAACCGGGTTTAAAATGATAGTTTATTGGACTTATTCGTTGTCTTTAGAGCTGATATATTTATTTTGAGATCCTTCTAACCTTTAAGACATCCCGATCTTATTGTTAGCAAGAAATGTCAAACAAATGAACGGAGTCCGGCTCAGATAACAACAAAACATTCCACGGCTGCCGTAAATGTAAATGATATCCGGTTACGTGCATTGTCGTATGGCGATGAAGCAATACACTTTATTGTTCTATACCATAGCATTTAGAGGAAAGAAGGCCAGTGCTATACTCATTGAATCATGTACCGTTTTATAACTCAATTTGTTTGATAAAAGAGCATCAAGACTGGAGTTGGATACGTCTAATACAAGTTTCAAATTTGTATTTGAAAAAATTTGCGTTATCTGCAAGGAAGTAACTATAAATATTGGGAAGAGAAATGGGATGAGGTAAATTAATAATGTTAAGACGAATATGGCTGACCACCGTGAAAGAGACTGGAGCCTCATCACGTGCTATTCCAAAGAAAGCCACGGAGAGGAATTCTAACTTATGTCAGAAGTATCTGCGAATATGTACATGGAATGTTAGGATTCTTTCCCAAGAAGGAACATAGACAAATCTTATTTTAGGACCTGCCAACAGACATATATAGATGATAAAGGGACTAGAAGATTTTAGCATTTAAGTGATCACAGACATATGCAATGATATCATACAGGATATATACCAAATGAACTAAAAACATAAACTTTTATTGCTTTGCCTAAAAAAATGGGTTCAGTTGAATGCAGTGATTTTAGAACATTAAGCCTAATGAGCCCTGAAACAAAAATCTTGCTAAAAGTTATACAAGGAAGGATTAAGAATAAAATCAATATGGACATAGAAAATCAAGTTTGGATTCAGGAAAAACAGTGGGGCAAAAGAAATCGTATTCTGCGTGAGTCATCAAGTATATGCCTGCTGGCGTAGGTGATCATGTCTCTCCACAACTTTCGATCTTTTCGTCCCTCAATTTTCCCAGTTGTTACAATATATTCCAGTTGTTCTCTTCTCAGTACATGGCCAAAACATGATGATTGTTTCTTCCTAATATTGGAAAATATCTCTCTTTGACCTCTTTCAGAACGTTTTCATTACTTTTCTTAGCTGTCTATGGTATTCTCAACATGTTAGACAAGACAAATGACGTCTTTGGGGCATGTTAAAAGACAAAGCACTCTACTAAAGTAAGTAATCTTGGAATGGAAAATACAAGGTAAAAGAGGCAGAGACACTCAATGATGGTGATGAAATGAATAAATGTCTTTGTCCAGCAGGGCGGATCGAAACTTTACCACCCTTTTTTTTGTCGCTGGTACATATTTTAATAGCTGTTAACCTGAGTAGATCATCAGATTGCCAAACCTCCCCCCTTATAAAAATTAGTTTATCCCTGATTCAGCGATTATATAAAATGAGACATGCAAGTTACAATCATCATTTCCGAGATCTTTAAGTGCGAACGTGATAATTTCCGAAGTCTCCTGTGTGCATTTCGCATGTCTGCTCATTGTATAATACATTTCCCATGGGCGTTGCCATAATGTTCCGTTGTGAGATCGTTGCATGATTATAAATGAGCGTAACCAGGATGTTTTTTTTCTGACATCTTGCTCTGTTTGAATGTAATACCTCATACAAGAACCCACTCAACAGCCGTTATCTTCGTTATGTGCAGCTTCGTTACTAATGTAGTAGTTAGCAGAAGTTGAGTTCAGTATTGCACCACGATATTAACCCATACAATACGGAGCATATTTTAGCTTTTCTACATTGTTTATTAATTAACACATCGAATTAATGTATATAGTATTTACGCCTTTGAAGCAATTGCATTCAAATGTTTAGATCTAACTTAATTAATGAATTTGTAAACTTTCTCTTTGGTAGAGGGGTCAGGGTATGGATTTAGACGTAATATACACATTCAAAAGTCAGAAACCACATCGTGTTGAAAATGTCAAGAGCGTTAGTGGCGCAGTGATTAGCGCATTAATTTGGCGATAAAATGGTTGTACATTAACTTCGTCATGGCACTCTCTAATCGACCCTTGCTGATTTGGTTAAAAAAAAGCGTAACTGGCCTTCAGAGTTGGGACAGAGGGACAAAGTAGTGGCCTCTCTCCCCAACTTCCAAAAAATATGGATAAGCAAAAATAAAAAAAATTAAATACTGCGTCAGGCCGCGAGAAGAGCTGCAGAGAACATGTACAATGAATATAGAACTGTATAAATCAGCTAAACTAAAAGAGGAACAAGACAAACTACGACTTTAAAGCAAAAAACCTTCATCGGTACAAAACAACACGTTACTAATGTAAAGCGATAACAATAAATTAAAAAAATTCTTAGATAGATCTCAAAATGAAAACGGCAGAACAGGAAGAATGGCCAAGATATTAGATGCCCGTAGGTTACTTGGTTTACGCATGCGTGTGAAAGCTGGAAAACAACAAGAGATATAGAAACAAACTTGGAGGCAGCGACAACAGACCTGTCTATTTAGTGGTGCAAAATGAGGCCGCCAGGGAGAGCAGCACTCTCTCCATATGGAATTACAAAAAGGCAGACTGGACAATGTATCAACACTACACCAGTGTACTGACTAAAGATATAAATACGGATAGAAACATCAACAGGGGGCCTCGGTAGCCTAGTTGGGAAAACCACCCGACGTTCGGACAACCCGTGTTCAATTCCCGCTGGGAGCAGTGTGAATTGTACTCGTGGTTGGAATAAAAAAAAAAATACCCCCACGGTCGACCCAGCCGTTGGCAGAAATGGGTACCAGGGTATATTATCCTGGGAAGATGAGGAATGTCGCTTCGCATCTGAGTTTCGATGCTTGAGGCTACACTATACAGAAATATCCGAACATTTCTGGATAGGCGGCCGAGCACATATGGGTATATACTCGCGTGCTAAGACGCCGGTTCAAGTCTCGTACTTTACCTTTACATCAACAAAATAGTTGATGAATTCAGTAGACTAATAATACAAGCTGCCAGTGAAACAATACCTAGAGGGGCAAGGAAACACTACAAACCATACTGGAGTAGTGAACTAGAGCAACTGCACAATGACATGGAAACATCTCGAAAGCAAGCAGAAAATAACCCTTGCCAAGAACACCACAATAACTACCAGCATGCTAAAGCCAAATTTCAACGGGCTAAACTACAAGCCAGACGGAGAAGCTGGAAAGAGAAAACAGAGTCCTTGAATCTTGAACGAGACACAAGAAAAGTGTGGAAGCTTGTAAAACAGCTGAATGATGAGGGTACAGAAAGGAACACCAACATTACACTGAAGAAGGATGGAAACATTCTAACAGGTAAACATGCAGCAAATTACTTTGCAGACTCCTTTGCAAATGACAATAATATTGAAATTAGCCTAGAGAAACGACAAGAGACCCGTTTAAAACAACAAAATGCAAGACAAGAAGAGACCACACATGAAGTCATGGAAATACCCATTACACAAAGAGAGCTAGAGCTGGCAATATCCAAATTAAAAATGAAAAAGTCACCAGGCAGTGATGGAGTGTCCAATGAAATGATTAAGAACTTGGGAACTGCAGCTAAAGCAAAACTACTGCAGATCTACAACATTTGCTGGATCACAGGTAGAGTGCCACAGGCATGGAGAGAAGCAATTATGATACCATTACTAAAGCCAGGAAAAGATGGTTCAATGACATCCAGCTATAGACCAATCAGCCTTACAAGCTGTTTGTGTAAAACAATGGAACGTATAATCAATCTCAGACTGCAGTGGTACCTGGAAAGTGAAAATCTCCTTGTCCTACAACAAGCAGGCTTTAGACAGTGTTACTCTACCGAAGATCAAGCAACCTATCTTTCCCAGGAAATTGAAGATGCGTTTCAAGAAAAGAAACTGGTACTAGCAGCATGGATAGACCTAAAGAAAGCATTTGATAAGGTATGGAAGGAAGGGCTTTTGAAGAAACTGAGAAATTATGGAGTAAATGGCAGGATGTACAAATGGGTCAAAGCATACCTGCATAACAGGAGAGCCAGAGTGCAACTGGATGGTCTTAAGGGTAAAAATGTCTTATTGCGCCAGGGCGTTCCACAGGGAGGGGTACTATCTCCAACACTTTTTCTGATCTACATCAATGACCTAGTTACTGAACTACCACATGGCATCAAAGTGGCAATGTATGCAGATGACTTGGTAATATGGTGCACAGAGGAGTATGCAACATTGGCCTCCAAATTGCTACAAAGAGCTATGAGTGCACTGAATTCATGGACAAATAGATGGTGTATCAGCATCAATACAGACAAATGCAGTACTACACTTTTCACACTCTCCCCAAAACAAAAAGCAGGAGCCATCTACATAAACAATGAGCCTGTGAAAGAAGACATACAAGCAACATATCTCGGAGTTACATTTGATAACAAACTATCTTGGACACAGCAGATAAATAAGGCAACCCTAAAAGCAAGGAGGAAATTGGCTATTCTAAGAAAGTTGTGTGGAACCACATGGGGTGCTTGTGGGAAAATACTCAGTAAAGTTTACCAACAGAGTATACGCCCACATTTAGAATATGGATCATCCGCATGGTGCTCATCATGAAACACCACATTGCAAGAACTGGATAAAGTACAAAACCAGGCACTTAGGGTCATCACAGGAGCAATGAAATCAACACCAATATTGGAGATGGAGAAATTGTGGAGGATACCAGCACTGAGAGAACGGAGAGACACAAAGGTGCTGATACAGGCAGAAAAATGGGTATGCATGCCGAGACATCCAATGAAGGACCGGTTCCAAAATCTTGCATTGGGACGAATTAAGAGAAGCAGTTTTATCCACCAAGACAAGCGTATTAGTAGACAAACACCAGACATGCCAAGAGTTGTTAACCTCCTACTGCCCATACCAGAACAGACTCCCTGGACAGATGAATCAGGATTATCAGTTCAAATACGGACAGAAGTGAAAGGAATAGTTGACAAAGAGGAACAGAATAGTCTACAGCGAAAAACAATAACTCTCAGTTTCCTGGATGAAGAATACCCACAATACATATGGATCCGTGTGTACACAGATGGATCAGCACATAATACAGTAAAGAATGGGGGAGCATGTGCATATATAGAGTACCCAAATAACACTAGGGATATGAATAAAATAGCAACAGGGAAATATTGTCACAATTATTATGCAGAAATACAAGCAATAAAGTTGGCAATAGAAAAACTGCTGAACAGTAATCTTAGCCCACAGCCTGTAGTGTTTTTGACAGATGCAAGATCAGTACTCCAGGCACTACAATCCAGAAAATTACCACATCTGCAGACCTTATTGACTGAACTCTGCAAGCACCACAGGGTTGCCCTGCAGTGGATCCCGCCTCACTGTGGAATACCAGGAAATGAGAAAGCAGATCAGTTGGCAAAGGAAGGTTCAACAGTCACACAACTAGATACCGGTTACATACCATCATAAGAAACAGATAATCAAATCAATCAGAGGACCACAAGCCCCAAATCAAAATGCCTTTCATAATATGAATAGATATGAACAAGTTATCATTATACGCCTAAGAACAGGACACAATCGACTCCATAGTCACATTTATACAAAATTCAAGATCGGCACATCAACTACTTGTACATGTGGACAGTCACCCCAGACTGCTGAACACATACTTCAAGACTGCACTGAATATAGTAGACTGAGAAAAATCCATTGACCCATAGATACAACACTACAGACAAAACTATATGGGTCACTGCAAGAATTACAAAAGACAGTAAAATTCATACAGGAAACGACATTGCAGATATAGACAATACTTCGAGCGAACGAAAGATAGATAGATAGATAGAAACAAAGTTGAACGCATTCGAAAATAAATGTCTAAGGAAAATACTTGGTATAACGTGGAACGAATTCAAAACAAACGAGGAAACTAGAGAAATCGCCAATCAACCACTAATATCTTCAGTAATAAAGAAAAGACGATGGTCATATGTTGGACATGTGATGAGAAGAGATAATAACCAAATAGCAAAGCAAGCCCTCATGTGGGAAACAACAGGTAAGAGGAAAAGAGGAAGACCCAGAGAGACACTGAGAATAACATTGCTGAGAGAGACAAAAGCAACAGGAATCGGCTCCCTCAATGAGATAGAGCTGCTTGCACAGAACAGAGACAAATGGCGAGATGTAAAAAAATATATTTAAAAGAATTGAAAACTGCTAGAACAAAAATTTAGATAAGAGAAGGAGTATCTTGGTCTACGCCGCGGCTACGGCTCGAAAGGTCAATAGAGAGAGAGAGAGGTTACTTGGTAATTATACAATAGGCAGGAAAGATCTCGTTGGCCGAAAAGGAGCCAAACACTGAAAAATTAGAAAGGGTCTCATGAAGGAGGATGTAAGGAGGAACCCTTTAGGGTAAGATGAAAAAGAAAGAAAGAGGCTAAAAAAGAGAAAGCAGGTGTGGCCAGGGGGAAGAAGAGTAGGAGAAACAACGACGTGTTGGGGCAATATAATGTTATATTGTACCTGATTAAGCCTTTGTTGAAACGTCATATTTTATCTTGTTTCTCTATTATTGTAGCTGTTTGTACCGTTGTGTTTATTTTCCAAATAATGTGGACGAGTAATGTTTATTACTCTAGTCCCCGACCATGTTATCTAATTCCCAAGCATATTTATTTTAAATATAAATTTATATGCAAAAAGTGGTCATTGCTTATACATCCACATATAAAAATTCAAATTTAAAACATTAAACAATTCATAGTAGAATGTTTGCATTTTTTCGTTGTAGGTGTAACACGTGGTAATTTTTGAAGCAACAATAAATAAATAAAATATAATAATTTCATGTTAGTGTAAGTGGTTGACAAAATACAAAAACCGCGATTGATAGAAAAAGCACATAGTAATAAACAAGAGCATCAGGAAATATGCTGTAATCACACCTTGCACGAACCGTTTGGAAAATAGAAGAAAAAGTGGTTTAACGCTCTCTGAAAATGAAACTAACCAACTATCACGCACTTCGAAAAAGTTGACAAACTGTACTTTGAGAGTTTGACTCTGCTTTGGCGCAAACTAAAAGTTCAGTATGACACACTTGGTCTGGACATTTGCAACTGCAGCTACAAATGACAGCCATCTTTCACTGTGAGCGGGCTGATTCTGTCTACAAGCTAAGTCTCATGTTTATATGTAATCATTTTTCTACATTTACTTATACTTTCATACTTCCACATTGTATCTATCCTCCCATGTAGCACAACTCTCTCTCCTTTCATCATTTCATCTCTTAGCCCTCTGTCCACTTCTCCTTAACTTATTTGTACCAATCATCCTAGATGCAGCAGTAGTTATATGCGCCTCATCGATTGTTGTTGTAGTTCTCGCTTTCTGAAGAAGACCACATGTAGGCAGAAACGTCAGTATTTTGTTGTGTTCCGTTTTTGTAAAGCTGTCACCGTACCTTGTAGGAGTGTACGTCACACCCCACTACTGGCTCCTTGCTACCAGCTTTATCGCTACAATGCATTTATTCGCCCGGTCTCTGTAAACTCTGTTAAACGTCTTATTCTATATGAATTTATAGGAAAAAACGAAGTTGTTTATTAACATGAAGAAATAGCAATGTTATAAATGATACGTAGCTTTAATGAGAAACAAAATGAGTCGACAAAACCTGCAGCCCTATGGTACTCAAATATGTCGTTATTTCGTCCAAGAAGGCTATTCTCAAATTATATGAAAACGTTTCCCTTGAATAAAACTACTTTTAATTGGATACTCTTCTTTAATTAACTTGATTCTTTATTTAATTCATTTCTTGCTGCCATTGTTGTGTGAACCACATCTTCATACATAACATCTCTTTTTGTGTTTGAGCTAGATCTTATTAACAGTGTAGGACGTTTCTTCCTACATAAACGTTTGAAGAAACGCCAAAATACCCAACCCACTCTTATCTCTCAGTGGTTCATTTCTCCAACCTTTTCGCTTCCAATGACTTTTTGTGTGTACCCACTCCGCTCCCATCATATGATGTTCTAATTCGTTTTGAAACAAGAGGTCTTCATTTCTGACCGGCCTCTGTTCATGCAGCTGAGGTTCTGTCACGGACATCTGTTAATTGAAGTCTATTTCTCCGTCTTTCTGACCTGACCGTCAATCATCCATAATACACACGTCAATATTCTAAGTTTATTACTCTTGATCTCAAGTATTGTTCAGCGTTGTATTAAGACAGGTTGTTCACAAATTGATTGTTCAGTGTTGTATTAAGACAGGTTGTTCACAAATTGATTGTTCAGTGTTGTATTAAGACAGGTTGTTCACAAATTGATTGTTCAGTGTTGTATTAAGACAGATTGTTCACAAATTGATTGTTCAGTGTTGTTTTAAGACATAGTGTTCACAAATATATTGTTAAATGTTGTATTAAGGCATATTGTTCCTAAATCTGTTGTTCAATGTTGTATTAAGACAGATTGTTCACATTGTTATTGTTCAGTGTTGTATTAAGACAGATTGTTTACAATTTATGATTGTGATTGTTCACAGTTCTCATGTAATGAGAAGAGAACAACTGGAATATATTGTAACAACTGGAAAAATTGAGGGACGAAGATATAGAGGGAAGCAAAGAGAAAAAAAATAACAGACAGCTTAAGAGAATGGTTTGGCAGAAGGTCAACAACAGAAATGATAAATAGCTGCCGAGATCGAAAATTGTGGAGAGACACGATCACCTACGCCAGCAGGCCCGGTACTTCATGATGTTCACAATTTTATTGTTCAGTGTTGTATTAAGACATATTTTTTTCATTGATTTCTTCCTTTTCTTTTCCGTATCCTGCACTGAGACATATTTTTTTTTGTATTTTGAGTCAAGCTGTGAGTGAGTGCCGTTTGGTGTGTGTATGTGTGTTTCTAAATTAATTTCTTCGTGTTCTTTTCTGTAATTTAATTCTCCCTGACTCATGTTGATGTATAAAAGTCCAAACTGTTAGTTCTTTCTAGTCATCTTTGATTCATCATCATCATCATGTGTCATACCGGTTGGCGTAGGTGATCATGTCCCTCCACAATCTTCTATCTACAGTGCATCGTATCAGTTCTGTTGTTGACTGTTTTCCATGCCATGACACCAAGCTATCCAGTATTTTCTCTCTTTGTCGTCCGCGATCTCTCTTTCCTTTTATTTTGCCAGTTGTAACCAAGTATTCCAACTTTCCTCTTCTCATGATGTGCCCGAAAAATGTTGATTGTTTCTTTCTGATGATTTTTAAGAGCTCCCTTTTTATGTTGGCCTCTTTGAGAACTTCCTCATTGGTCTTTTTAGCTGTCCATGGAACTTTCAACATCTCTGATTATCCCCAGCTTATTCTCCTCCGACTGCTATTCTGTTTGGTTATTAATCAGGCAGTCAAACACATGTTCTCAAACAGTCTTTCTCTTTATTTGGTTTAATGTTGATTAGTTGGCTGAATCATTGCATCCGGAGAATCCCCATATGTTCTGATCGCCTTTCAACAAATCTGAAACATGTTTCCTTATAAATACAACTTGCATCTGTCTAAAAAAACGTTATCATTTTAGCACATCCTATATATTTCTGCTAAACAAGGATTTCACGGCGTAACAAGTTATACAACATTTAAGATGGGATTCTTTTGTAAGATCCTGGGAAAACTTATTCAGAAAAAAGTGTCAATTAAGAGGAATAGAAGAAAGTCCGAAATGAAAATGACAAACACGATGATCTCTTTCACACCGCGGTGAAATAAAAGCTGAGGTGATATGGTCTGTAATGGGACGAGGAACAGTGTGAACCGGGTGAGGCGCATTGCAGAACCCAGTAAGTGCTAGAATGACAACACCAAGAAATTGACAGGTTTCGACTTCGTCAGTTCACAGACGTAAGGAGAGACAAAAGCAACTGGAGGAAAACACTAAGTCCGCAGATTATGGTGCTGTAACTTATAAATGTTGCAAGTCTAGTCACAATAATTTTTTTTTTTCTTTTTATATTAGTTGTCTAGCTCTCTCATTTAAGACATTAACATGGTATATGCTTTTCGACTCTAAATTCAATTGAACTAGAAGCTATATCTTAAAGTGTTTAAAAATGTGTTGTTACAATTTAAATAGTTTATATCACAAATTATCAGTTTTTGTAAGATGTCTTTCCCCATAAGCATTAAACCAATAAAATATCAATAAGACACATTAACCCAAATCTGAAATAGCACAAGAACGCTTGAATTCCTGTTTTCAATTGAGACACCCATTAAACATCAAGATCAAAGACAAAGAAATAAAACAAGTAGAGGAATTCAAGTATTTAGGCGCAATGTTCACAGAAGATGGAAAACTAGACAGAGAAATTGACATGAGAATACAAAAAGCAAATGCTGTCACATACCAGCTTTCACCATTGTTAAGACATCCAAACATTTCTATGCCAGCTAAACAACAAATGATAAATAGCATCTTCATACCAACTTTGTGCTATGAAAGTCAAACATGGACCCTTTCTAAATCCCATTTAAGAAAGATCAATACATGTGAGATGCGATGCTTGAGAAAAGTAACAAACAACACAAGAAGAGATAGAATACCAAATGAAACCATAAGAAAAATGGTAGGAACAAAACCCTGCCAAGAATATATAGAACAACAACAACTTAAATGGTTCGGCCACCTGGTCAGAATGAATCCTCACCAATCACCATCAAGGGCGTTCTTCTCGAGAATGCATGGGAAAAGACCAAGAGGAAGACCCAGAAGAAGATGGATAGATGTAGTGACAGAGACATGTAACAACAAAGGAAAATCACTAATTCAGACAATTCGAGTAGCACAAGAACGACAAATGATATAAATCACGACACCTTTTAGGTATCAGTGAAAGAGAAAAGAAGAAGAAAAGAAGAAGAAGAACCCAAATCTTGGCTATTATTTTTATGTGTCTCGAATTGGAATCACTCCTATTAAATATCAGTGTTAAGAATGAATGGAATGTTCTTTTCTCTAGACTTTACCATCCGATAAATTTTGCATAATTTATCAAATATAGCTAAAGTACTACAAAGTAAACACAAACAGCTGTGGTGAAATGTGAAGCTACTACAGATACAAACTTTGATTCTACATTCACGAACTCTGTAGATTGCACTTTTCTAAACATACTCAAATCGCAGTCACCGAGAAACTTCATTATGTCACTAGTGTCTATAGTTAACATTCATACCTGTAGGTTCTTCTAGCCAACATATTCATTCGTATGTTACCACACAATCATTAACCCAACTATGCCAGTAACTGCGATTAGATACATGCATTGTGTGCTATTTTGTCACTGTATAGAGAAGACAGGAACACTTTGAAACTTCACACGACCTAAACTTATTAAAGCGAATCCTTTGATCTTTGAGCTCATGTCATACTGAACAGACAGAAACGGAAATGCCTAGGTACGCGGCATTATGTGAGATAATTTGATCCTTGTCTTCGATAGGAAGTGGCAGCAAGACATGCGTACTGGCGGTTTTTGATACTGGGATGGATGGACAGAGGAATCGGTGGATGGATGATTGAATAATAGATGGGTGGATTGAGGCAGCAGGAATGTATTAATTAAAGAACTCAAGCATGGTTGAATGGATAAAGGGTTTGATTGATTGTTGAGTAGATTAGATGGATTACATAGATTGCATAAATGGAAATAGTAAAATGATGGGGGTAGGTGGTGTCTGGATAACTTTAAATAATTACAACGTTTATATAATCGGATGTCCAAAGTTTGTATTTATCAGGAGTTTCTATCACCGCTCTTAAATCTATTACTTGTGGTTGTGATATTACAAACACTGAACATATATATATCATATATTAGAGAAATACATATTTTGTTAAATTAAAAATATACTTCTACTGTAATAGATTCACAATAATAGATACACTGTTATTGTTTCCAAACACACACAGGTACACACTAAAAAATGTTAACACACTCATACTTCGGAAGTCAGCTTAAAACAAAACAAAACGATCAAAAATAATCCTTTATTCCATACACAAACGCAACTGAAGTTGAATTCTTTATTTACACTTTAAACAAAAAATGTTATCGTCGAATGGTAAATTATATAAAAACTAACAACAAAGAAATGTGTCCCCTTGTCTTACCTTTGTCCTTGCTTGTGCCTTGAGGTGTTTCAGAGAGAAGGTTAACGTTGCTTTCTGAGCATATGTAGCTTGAGTTATTGGCATCTTGAATTTATATCATCATCAAGTACCGGGCCTTCTGGCGTAGGTGATCATGTCTCTCCGCAACATTCGATCTCGACAGTTCTTTATCATTTCTGTTGTTGACCTTCTGCCAAGCCATTCTCTTAAGCTGTCGGTTATTTTTTCTCTTTGCTTCCCTCTATCTCTTCGTCCCTCAATTTTCCCAGTTGTTACAATATATTCCAGTTGTTCTCTTCTTATTACATGGCCAAAAAATGATGATTGTCTCTTCTTAACATTGGAAACTAGCTCTCTTTTTGCTTTGACCTCTCTCAGAACCTCTTCATTACTCTTCTTAGCTGCCCATGGTATTCTCAACATTCTTCTGTAAAACCACATTTCTACAGACTCCAGTGATTTTCTTGTCTGTTGTCCTATTGTCCATGACTCGCATCCATATGTTAAGACTGGCTCTACGTAACATTTAAGAACTCTTTTTCTTGTTTCTATTGTCAAAAATGGATTGCATAGTATCTTCCTTGAATCCATATAGTGACTCTAATTTAGTCTAATTGCACGTTGAATCTATATAGTGACTCTAATTTAGTATATTTGCTCATTGAATCTATTTAGAGACTTCAATTCAGTCTCTCTGCGTCTTGAACCTATATAGTAGATCTAATTCAGTCTCTCTGCGATTGGAATCTATATAGTAGGTCTAATTCAGTCTCTCTGTGACTTGAATCTATATAGTAGCTCTAATTCAGACTCCGTGTGACTTAAATCTAACTCATCATCATCGAGTGCCTTCTCCGCAACGAAGGTTGGCTACCATGGAGCGCCATTCTGCTCTGTCTCTTGCTTTGATGGTACAGGTTATCATAGGCTGATTTGTCCATCTTTTGATGTTACTCGTCCATGTTAGTCTTGGTCTGCCTCTGCCTCTTTTACCTTGTATTTTCCCCTCCTGAATTACTTTTAGTGGGTTGTTGTGTCTTTTGACATGGCCCAAAAATCGCATTTGTCTTGTTTGAATTATGCTTAGTAGTTCTCTTTTAATTTTTAGTTGTCTTAAGACTACTTCGTTTGTTTTCTTTTCATTCCATCCAATTCTACCTATTCTTCTATATATCCGCATTTAAAAGGCTTCAATTCTCTGTTCTGTTTTCTTGTCTAATGTCCATGTTTCTTCACCGGATAGGAATATTGAGAAGATGTAACATTTTTCTATTCTTAGTTTTAGCCCTGGTGTTATTTGTTTTGATGTTAGTATGTTCTTCATGACATTAAAATTACTTTTTGCCATTCATATTCTTACTTTTTGCCATTCCTATTCTTTTGTTTATTTCAGTTGTACATTTTTCATCACTGGTTATTGTATGTCCAAGGTAGTTATAGTTCTGAACTGTCTCCAGGTCTATTCCTTCTATTTTGATATCCACTTGTGGGTTTTGAGTATCTTCTTTGTTTATGATCATAGTTTTAGTTTTTTTTTTTTTATATTCATATCTAGTCCAGAGTTTTTGCTTGTCATGTTTATTTCATTAAGTAATTGTTGTAGATATGTAGGATTTTCTGATAGTAGTACAGTAGCGTCAGTATATCTTATGTTATTGATTATCTTTCCATTAATTTGTTGGCCTGGCACCTCTATGATGTTTTTAAAAATTTGCTCAGTGTATAGATTGGACATGATTGGTGATAGGATGCATCCCTGTCTTACTCCTCTTTTTATAACAGTGGGTGTAGAGAACTCTTTGTTATATTTTATTATTGATGTTTGCTCCCAGTATAGATTACATATTAGTCGTGTATCCATGTCGTCTAGATGTATCTCTTTTAGGCATTCAATAAGTTGTTTGTGGTGTACTCTATCAAAAGTTTTGGTGTAGTCTATGAAGCAGGCATATATTGGTTTGTTTACTTCTGTGTATTTTTCGATTAATGTTCTCATGCAGAATATGGCTTCTTTTGTCCCGCTATTTTTCCTAAATCAAAATTGCTGCTCATCTAATTCAGTATTGATTTTATTCTGAATCCTTCCTTGTATAACTTTTAGCAAGATTTTTGTAACATAGCTCATTAGGCTTTTTGTTCTAAAGTCGCTGCATTTAACTGCACTATTCTTTTTAGGAAATGCAATGAAAGTTGAATTTTTTAGTTCATTTGGTATGTATCCTGTGTGGTATATGTCGTTGCATATGTCTGTAATCACTTCAATGCCAAAATCTTCTAGTGTCTGTATCATCTCTATCTATATGATGTCAGGTCCTGCTGCTTTTCCCTTTTTCATTGTTTTTATAGCTATTTCCACCTCAGATTTTACGATTTTATAGAATGATTTACATTTTATAACTGGTTTCTTGTCCCTTTGATCCTGAAATAGTTATGTTATATGTTCCTGCCATCTATCTATAATATACTTATTGTCTGTTAGCATTTTTCCTTTTTTTGTCTGCAATGCATCCACCTTCTGTGGCTTTTTTTATTTGTATTAGTCATTCTCTTTATTTGTGTGTGCTTTCCTCTTAAGTCTTGTTTGCTTTCCATAGTTTCTATTTCTATACATTTTTGACTGATCCAGTCTTCTTTTGCCTTTTTGCACATTTTGCGTATCTCATTATCTATTTTATTTTATTAATTCTAACTAGTAGCTCTAATTTAGTCTCTCTGTGACTTGAATCTAACTAGTAGCTCTAATTCAGTCTCTATGTGACTTGAATCTATATAATAACTCTAATTAAGCTTATCCGCGTTGACCTAGTTCGTACTTTCTCCTGTAGTTGATACTTTCATGGTGTGTGCTCTTGTTGCAGGTCGAATTGATTCCATTCTGGTCGGATGTCCAAACTTTAACTTGAATGTTCAACATCGTCATTTACAGACATTTTCCTGACATCTTTCCTCAAAGTTTAAGATTTAACTATCTCTCTCTCTCTCTCTCTCTCTCTCTCTCTCTCTTGTTTCTTTATTTCTTTCTTTTCTCTCTCTCTCTCTCTCTCTCTATATATATATATATATATATATATATATATATATATATATATATATATATATATCTTTGTTTTGTTTTCAGAATTTCTTGCGTATTTCATTTTTCAGGTTGTTATTCTATGCTTGTCTCTTTTTATGAACTTCCAGCATTTACATGTGTAGCATATTTTAGTAGATAGATGTGCATGTATAAATGTCATTTATGTCTGCATAATATCATTTTGATGTTTCAGGATCGATGATTTTTTATCGTTCATGTTGTTTGCTTTCTGGATTCTTGTTCAAAATGGTTTATCATGGTTTTTCTTCCTCGGCACTACTTTAAGCTCTCAATTTGGTTTAGTATCTTTACATCGTTGGTTGCATAACTTTGTCATGGATTTCGGTTTATGTATGTCTTATTGCTGCTTTCTTAATACTTATTGACACTTTGTATGTCTTCTTGCTGCTTTGTTAATATTTATTGACACTGTATATGTCTTCTTGCTACTTTCTTCATATTTATTGACACTGTTTATGTCTTATTGCTGCCGTCTTCATATTTATTGACACTGTTTATGTCTTCTTGCTACTTTCTTCATATTTATTGACACTGTTTATGTCTTCTTGCTACTTTCTTCATATGTATTGACACTGTTTATATCTTCTTGCTGCTTTCTTAACGGATGATGTTGAGACCGTGATATGTTGAAACTCAAATTTATTGTTATGTGGTAGGCTCTAGTCAAAAGCAAATAGCTACTTGTTTACACATTATGCTTCGCCTTTTGTTTCCATTGTGTTCCATTTCAAATACTTTAGTCCCTAGCTCATAACGAATGATGAATATATATCTTTATTTAAAAAAATAAATAAATAAATAAAGACACTGCCCTAATAATAAATAATAAAGGTTTCATTTTTTACCAGATTTTTCTCAAAAACAAACTGGCAGGTTGTATGATGGTAACTTGTATGAAGGTCTATTACAGTCGTCATGTCGAAAAGAAAAACAACATATT
The DNA here is from genome assembly GCA_032433765.1 of Megaustenia siamemsis. Lineage (NCBI taxonomy): Eukaryota > Metazoa > Mollusca > Gastropoda > Stylommatophora > Ariophantidae > Megaustenia > Megaustenia siamemsis. Next base: position 24,122,583 of record JAVIAB010000125.1, read on the forward strand.
TAAGTAAAAAAGTGGAAATGCCGAACAAAGATGTTTGGAATAATCGAATAACACCAACTTATACGTTGAATGTAAGAAAATCAGCGGACTGACGAAAGCAATGGAAGGCTGTATTTTTGTTAGAACTAGTGAATTAAAGACAAATCTCAGACACAACAGTGGATTGTAAATGAACATTGTATCAAGTACAAGGACCATCGTCCTTTAGAAGTGAGGAAGATGAATAATTGCAAATTCTAATGATTAATATTTGTTAATCATCATCATTGAGTGCCGTTTCCGCAACGAAGGTCGGCTACCATGGAGCGCCATTCTGCTCTGTCTCTTGCTTTGATGGTGCAGGTTGTCATAGGCTGATTTGTCCATCTTTTGATGTTGCTCGTCCATGTTAGTCTTGGTCTGCCTCTTTTACCGTGTATTTTCCCCTCCGGGATTACTTTTATTAGGCTGTTGTGTCTTTTAACATGGCCCAAAAATCGCATTTACCTTGTTTGAATTGTGCTTAGTAGTTCTCTTTTCATTTTTAGTTGTCTTAAGACTTCATCGTTTGTTTTCTTTTCCTTCCATCCAATTCTACCTATTCGTCTTTAAATCTACATTTCAACGGCTTCATTTCTCTGTTCTGTTTTCTTGTCTAATGTCCATGTTTCAGCACCATATAGGAATATTGAGAAGATGTAACATTTTGCTATTCTTAGTTTTAGCTCTGGTGTTATTTGTTTTGATTGATGTTAGTATGTTATTCATGACATTAAAATTACTTTTTGCCATTCCTATTCTTTTGTTTATTTCAGTTGTATATTGCCCATCACTGGTTATATATATTATTTTTTAATAACTGTCATTATAATGGGATAAATTCACCAAATTTGAAGTTGAAAATTAATGAACTACTACAATAATCCGCCATACAAATAAATAAATACCTTGGCACAATATTAACTGGAGATCATATATGCAGCTTAGATATAACTTGTGGAATAGATAAGGTCAGGGTAGCATGCTACAAAAGGAAAAAAAAAATTATGCAAGAGGTCCGCCAATGGAAGCAACAACAACAAATTGTGTTTCTGTGTCCTTACTGCTGAGGTGAATTATGGGCAGTTTTTGAACAAACAAGAAGAGAAATATAATTGGATGTCACAAGGTGTAACTTTAAAGAAGAATATTGAGGATACCGTAGATATAAAAAGGAATCAATGAACCTTCTTGAATGAAATGAACAGAGAAACAATTCTTAAAGTTCACTAAGAAACAAGTAGTCTACCTTTGGTTTTAAAATCACGTGAAGATAAGAATTTAGTAGTGGAGAATTTTTAGTCGATTAATGTCATCGAGTTTATACATGGAGAAATTGTGTTTCTTTTTGAAACGTGTTAAAACATCAATGCCAGCGGGGCCTAATAATATTGGGTGATGAGACTGTAAATCGCCAGGAACAACTATCCGAAGTTAAGGAGTTAATCCTGCTCAACTAGAGTGTACCGTAATGTGCTTCGTGAACAATATAATAAACAATAGGGGCAACATCGCTGAGAGGGTTGTATACTGTTCGTGCTTGAGAACACAGACTTTCACGTGTTTGCATGAGAGAATGTTGCACATCTTTATCGAGCGCCCGAAGGGGCAGGCAACAAAATAAAACCAAACTACAAGTCTGTAATATATCGGAAATCAATCACACGCGCAAACATAAAGATAACCGATGCCCTAGAGCCATGCATGATGGTTCAATGAAACGCGTTGTATTATTTCAAGGCAGACAAGTCGTAGTGTCTTTATCTCACTGTACTTGTCCCCTTTCGCATAATGAAACAGCAGCACTCTGGGTAGAGTAAAGAGATCACTAACAAACTTTTTTGTTAACGCTTTTACTAGTAATGAACATTAAAGAGGCAGCGTTAAGCGGCATTCGGTTTTCGCAAATTATGAATGAACGTGTGAAGTTAAAAGTATTGATTGTGTGATGTTTTTCTTCTACGTGCTGTGACAGTAACAAAAAAGTAAAGAGCCCCGTCACGCCAAGTGGCGTATGGGGAATATGGTGTTAGTGACCATCATTTGTATAGACCTTCGGCACATGCTACACAACACCCTAATAAACGAACACAAGAGAAGAGTGAATAAAACAAAATCGATGGATTGACCTTGGTCTCTGAGTGAGCATAGATTTCACTAGCAAACAACAATTGGTGATGTATTTCGATTACTTCAGTTCTTTAGAATCAAGTGTGGAACAAGTAGAAGAGTACGTTCTCTAGGATGGGTATTGAGTATGTAGTCAGCGAACCACCGAAGCTATATATGCACACCAAATAGTCACGTGCAAGTAAATTATCATCTCTGCAGTTACTCAGAACGAACGTCGTGGGTTACTTGGGGGAGTGGTAGTTGGCCCTGCTAATCAAAAACATTTTTAATTCCGAAATTGTATTCCTCACGGGGGGGAGACAAGATGCCAGTCTTGAGACAGAGAAGTTGTGAGTTCAAATTTCTGCTGCCCCAGTTAGTATTTTTATGTACTATTTCTCTCTATGGCAGCCATCACTTGTCTCGGCAGTGAGGACCGGCCTAAAACGTCAGTTACTCATCGACGGGAAAAAAAAAATATGAGTACCTCCTTAGACGGAGTTATCTGCCTGTGCATCGAGGGACTCCTGTGCCCACACGGCTGCCTGGGGCACCAGAAAAAAAAAATTAACTCTAAAAATCCCGTTTCTAGTCTCTAGGGACTTCGCCAGAGATGAAAGCTGACGAACACCAAAAATAAAAATAAATATACAATTTAACAGTTTCACAGTTGTGAAGATTCTATTGCCCAAATTTGTTAAAATTGTGTAGTTCTTATTAATAATATGGCAATATATAACAGATTAAAAAGAGAATGTTGCTTAACATGAGCATACAGCTGTATGGTAAAATATTTGGTCATAGGGGTAAATGTGTAAAAATACATCAAGGGGCATAACGATGCGAAGCTATTGTTATGCTGATGATTAAATAAAAAAAAAAATTAAAAAGGGGGACAACCCCTACCCCTTTGTCCCCATCATTGTCATCATTAATATTTAGTCATGCTATCTAACGAGTAACACAAATAAAGACAACGTTGATCAATCTAAGAAGTAACAAGGAACATAACTAAAGTCAACGTTGATCAATCTAAGAAGTAACAAGTAACATAACTAATTTCAACGTTTATCAATTTATGAAGTAACAAGTAACATAAATAAAGACGAACATTACTGTCTTAAAAGTAACAGGTAACATAAATAAAGTCCAACATTGACTATCTAAGAAGTAATAAGTAACATAAATAAAGACCAACATTGACCATCTATGAAATAACAAGTAACATAAATAAAGACCAACGTTGACTATCTAAGAAGTAACAAGTAACATAAACAAAGACCAACATTGACTATCTAAGAAGTAACAAGTAACATAAATAAAGACCAACATTGACTATCTAAGAAGTAACAAGTAACATAAATAAAGACCAACGTTGACTATCTAAGAAGTAACATGTAACATAAATAAAGACCAACGTTGACTATCTAATAAGTAACAAGTAACATAAATAAAGACCGACATTGACTATCTAAGAAGTAATATGTAACATAAATAAAGACCAACGTTGACTATCTAAGAAGTAACATGTAACATAAATAAAGACCAATATTGACTATCTAAGAAGTAACATGTAACATAAATAAAGACCAACGTTGACTATCTAAGAAGTAACATGTAACATAAATAAAGTACAACATTGACTATCTAAGAAGTAACAAGTAACATAAATAAAGACCAATATTGACTATCTAAGAAGTAACATGTAACATAAATAAAGACCAATATTGACTAAGAAGTAACATGTAACATAAATAAAGACCAACGTTGGCTATCTAAGAAGTAACATGTAACATAAATAAAGACCAATATTGACTATCAAAGAAGTAACATGTAACATAAATAAAGACCAACGTTGACTATCTAAGAAGTAACATGTAACATAAATAAAGACCAACATTGACTTTCTAAGAAGTAACATAAATAAAGACAACATTGATCAATCTAAGAAGTAACAAGTGACATAAATAGAGACCAATATTGACTATATAAGAAGTAACAAGTAGCATCAATAAAGACCAACATTGACTATATAAGAAGTAACAAGTAACATAAATAAAGACCAATATTGAATATATAAGAAGTAACAAGTAACATAAATAAAGACCAACATTGACAATATAAAAAGTAACAAGTAACATAAATAATGACAACATTGATCAATCTAAGAATTATAAGTGACATACATAGAGACAACCTGACAAATCTAAGACGTAGCCAATAAAGTAATTACAGCAACAGGAAACGTTGATCAAATTGTCTTATCACGAACGCAATGAAATATATATACACATATACCAGAAATAACAACATTACGTGACAAATTATCACTCAAGCTTACACAGCCTTCTGGCCTTTGACTGACATCCTACGATGAATAAATAAGTGTGCGCGTTGTACAACAGCGAGCTACCTGAACCATCATTATGCGCACACATTTGTTAATGTGACGATCAGCTCTCGGTTTGCCCAGCGTGCTGTGACATCAAATCTGGCAGCAGTGAGGAATGAACGAAAGAGTTCCTGAAACATGAGAGTGGGAAGGTGGGATAGTAATGCTGACTCAAACAAGAAGGAATGTTATTGATTGATGAGACATTAAAGGCACACTCACACTAAACAGTTCATGGCTTAGTGTAACGGTGAAATGAGTCTAAGTTACTTATTCAACAACACAGGTCGTCAGTTGTATTCCCGTTGAAACTGTTCATTATGGACAGCATCGTGTTCCTGTTTAACATGTTAAAGCAGCCGTATAACTGTTATTACGCAGATTAACCGTTAACAGCAAGGTGCCAAACAGGTGCACTTCAGTCCTATACAGAATGTGTTGACAAATTCATTCTATTATTTATATTTGATGATGCTATGTGCTCAGTTCTTTGTGCTTCAGCATTTTTATTACTTATTTATAGTTCTTTTCGATAATTTTATAACAGTTTCAGCATTTGTATTACTTATTTATAGTTCTTTTCGATAATTTTTTAACAGTTTCAGCATTTTTATTACTTATTTATAGTTCTTTTCGATAATTTTATAACAGTTTCAGCATTTTTACCTTCACCACATATTTTAAGCATTGCAATACTAAAAAAAAGGAAGAAAAAAGTGGTATGGTGACAGCTTTATGTGGTAATGGACAAAACAAAAGTCGAAGTTAACTATCGAACGTTTTAACGTCGACTTTTGTTTTGTCCATTACCACGTAAAGCTGTCACCATACCACTTTTTTCTTCTTTTGTTTTTTAGTATTGCTATTATCATCAGCTTTACAGCAGCTTCGCATCTTGGTGCATCTTGATGCCTTTACCTCTATTTTAAGCATAGCTGCGTTATCCTTGCTTTCATTTTAAATTATTTGTACGTTCAATTCATCATTTCTATTATTTTCGTTCTCAATACTTCTACATTTCCAACGTATATGTTAATCTCTAGTTACTTTCATATTTAACCTTTCTTTTATTTCGATCCCAGTTTTTTTTCCCCCCCAACATTTCATCTTTATTTTGTCTATAACTAGTTTTTAAAAAAATATTTTCGTCTTATTCTTTTATTTTCATCTCCAGTTTGTAAACATTGTCATAACTTTTTTTTTTTCAACCCCTAGTTATTTCGGCATTTTTATCATTTTTTTTTAAATTGTAACCTTTATATATTTCTAACATTATCACTATTCATTTACCGTTATGCCCATTTATTCCTACATTTATTATCCATGCTTTTCTTACAAACATGTTCAAAGTTGTATGTATTTGCTGCAGATTTCCTAAAATCTTCCAACAATGCATTGACTTTGCATATATTCAAAACAGTTATTTCTACTCCGTCTATATTCCTATATTTTCTTGTCTAATTCTAGCTCTATCTAACCAGTTATATCGTTTTCTTTCTTCTTGTGTTTATTTTCTATACTTTTACTCTGTTTTTATTCATCCCCCCCCCTTTTTTTTTTCTTAATTATAAACACACAATCGTCTCCTTCTTCTGTTTATTTTCTATTCTTTAATCTGTCTTTATTCAAACACCCTCCGTCCCTCTTTTCAAAAGTATAAAGACAAGCGTTCCTTGCGCCCAATGCCCTAACTTGATCCATTCTCTGCACCTGCTGACAAGGCTTCAATCCCCATCATTATCAACACAGCTCAATAACACACATGTTTCTGCAGGTGCGATGTCTTTTAAGATGTCTTTCTCTTTTGATCAGGTACTAGCTCAGTGCGAACGTAACATTGCATGGGTGATTGATAGTTCTGCTTGTAAAATTTTAATTATATGAGTCAGTAATTTGTTAAACTGTTACAGTGCAGTAGCAATCATGGTTATTAACAGAGACGTAAATGTAAAGTTTGTTCTGAATTAGATTTATTGAGCACAGTGTTAAGAATGTATTGTGTAAATGTAACCATAGGGATCCAGATATCGCGTAGATAAATGGCTTGTTCTTTTGAAACCTAGCCATGAATCCACTCAATCTCAAGGAAGTACGTACAAGGCTCCCTTATCTGATATATGAGCTTGGTTGTTCCTTGAGTTGCCGTCATGGATCCTATTCTTAAGAGCAATCCACAAATCTCCCATACCAGGTATATCACCTTTGTTTCTTGAGTTGCCTTCATGAATCATATCCGTTCTTAGGAGGTATTCACAAGTCTCCCATATCTGGAATCTCAGCTTATTTCTTGAGTTGCCTTCATAGAGCAATTCACAATTCCCCCATATCTGATATCTCTGATTGTTCCTTGAGTTGACTTCATGGATCCTATCCGTTCTTATGAGCAATTCACTAGTCCGCCAAATCTGATATATCAACGTGGTCTGTTAAGATGCCTTCTTAGATCCTAGCCACCCGTAGGAGGTATTCATAAGTCTCCCATATCTGGTATCTCATATTGTTTATTGAGTTGCCGTTATGAATACTATCCGTTATTAACAGGTAATCACAGCTCTCAATGTATCCGCTTGTTTCTTGGATTGCTTTCATGGATCCTAGCCATCTATAGAGGGTACGAACAAGTCTCCTTTATCTGGTATCTCATTTGTCTCTCATTTTCGTTGACGAATACGTCTCTTCGTGGCTCTCTCTACATTTCTTATGTTTGCGGAATATGTTCTTGAGTCTGAAGACTAGGGCATGCACAATGAAGGGTCTACGTCACTTACAGTCCTTAAAGGGAGGTATTGAGCCTATAGTGTAATATGTTTGAGTCTCAGATTATTGTACGTTGCTCTCACTTCATGTATAATGATGGAATATTGAGGTTGTATATGCGGCTGTACGGGGAAATAAAAGAGTGGGCAGGTTGGCTAGCTGTGCTATCGTTGAAGGCGGTCAACCAATGGATTGGGCGGACGTCATCAGTGCCCTCCGAAATGTTGGAGGGACACAGGACTTCGACAGCCATGGTTCCACGTCACTCCTTCGGATGAAAGAGATGGAAGTTAAGATGGGAACAGCAAGAAACGAGAAACTTAGTTGACGTATCTCTCTCTCTCTCTCTCTGCGTTCAGGACTCAATCAGAGTAAGGATTCCAGACTCTCATATGAAGTCAGCTGTCAGGCAAAGTGTGTTGATCGCCCCCACAGACAGAACATCACAATTAGAGTCTGTCAGATCCACTCTGACCGAACACCCGTTAATACGTTGCACTGTGTTCTGCGCCAGTGGCCCAGTGCATCCGATTTCAGCCAGCATTGTATTCGGGTTTACTTTCCCTAGCCTTTGATTGTCCCCAATCTTCCTGCAAGTCAGCAGATTGTCTTTTCTGTAGGGGGATTCTGCCCTTAGATGGTAGGCCCTCCCAGGTTTACGAGCACCATCTGCCCGAGTCACTAGAGGTGACTAACACAGACATGCACACACAAAGATGTGAGATGTGACTAACACAGACACGGACACACAAAGATGTGAGATGTGACTAACACAGACATACACACACAAAGATGTGAGATGTGACTAACACAGACATGCACACACAAAGATATGAGATGTGACTAATACAGACATGCACACAGCGATACGAGGCATGACTAACACTGACACACATCAAGATATATGACACATGACTAACATAAACATGCACATAAAGATATGAGATATAACTGACATTGACATGCACACACAAAGCTATGACACATGCCTAACATAGACATGCACACAAAGATTAGAGATATGACTAACATAGATATGCACACACAAAGATATGAGATGGAACTAACATAGCCATGCACACACAAGGATGTGAGATGTGACTAACACAGACACGCACGCACAAAGATATGACTAACATAAACATGTACACAAAGATATGAGATATCACTAATCCAGACATGCACACACAAAGATATGACATATGACTAACACTGGTACACACTAAGATATGAGATATGACTAAACACAGACACATATAAAGATATGAGACATGATTAACACGGACATACCGAGATATGAGATATGACTAACATGACACACACCAAGACATAAGCCATGGCCAGCACACACAAGCTAAGATATGAGCCATGGCTAGGACAGAAACACAGCAAGATATGAGCCATGGCTTTACTAAAAAACACCAAAAAATGAACCATGTCTAGCACAGAAACACATTAAAGTGCCCATATGCTTGGGCTTGTTGTAGTCGGCAGACTCTTCTGAACGTGGGAATCACAGGTTTCGTTAAACAGTTGTCCGGAGATTTGAGAGTGCAGTCTGACCCATAGAACGTTCTCTTGCATGTACAGATTCCCGATCGACTGTTGACAGGTGTCGTTGAAACAGTTGTCCGGACATTTGAGAGTACATATGATGTCGCAGCCATTAGAACACATATGTTTGCACTGTAGCCCAAAATGACCACCGGGACAAGTGTCATTACAGGTATAGCCAAGATGTTTACATTGTAGGTATTTTCCAGATTTTTCCTCAAATAAAGGACAGACACTGAGACAAGACCCGGAACAGTCGCGTCCATAGATCCCATGTGAACAGTTGCCGTGACAAGTACCGATGATGACATTGCAGCCTTTACTACACCCACTACACACTGCACAAAACGACCAAGAATGCTCGTCCAGACAATAGGTGTCTGTAAATGTTTGCACCTCACATACCGTCAGTGCACTGTCGGCCTGCGAAATGGTCGGTGAGAACTCAATCTTAATGTGTGCCATTGACGTTTGTGTTTTGACTGCAATAGTGTTCACAGATAAATTAGGGTATGTTATATCATTATACTGGAACACTACTCCGCCACTGTCAGAGAAAGCCTTTAGAGTGGCATTCTTTATGGACGTATAAGAAGACTAATCAACCAACACAGAACTGGAGTCATCAGTCGCTGGACACTGCGGGACTTGCTGAGGAGGGGACCTCAGCACCTATGAACATATTCGGAGTGCAATGATGATGACCCGGAAATAACTCAATAACACAATTGATGCTGTCTGGAATGTGTTTTTTTTTTCACTTGTATTTCTTTTAAGATTTGGTAGGGACTCTTCATGCTCATATGATGCACCATTTAGTGTAAATTCCCATACACAACATATTTTAACATTCTTTTCTCCTAGATTTACGATAAAACGGTTAATCACAAATAGCATATGTAACATATTGCCTATAGTTTCAATATAAGAGATAAAATGTAATCACCAGTTTTAATTAGTATTATTTGTATGTATATTAGAGGCAGGATGTGACATATGATTTAGAGTTCAGATATGAAATGTGACACGAGATCATCTGCGTTTCCCCTGCGAATACATTCATTGTCCTCCGTTTTTAGAGGACGCAGTTGCGTTGCATCGCGGTTTGCGGCAAGCTACGATATCCACGTCTCGACAGCCAGTCAATTCGACTGCAGTAAGGCATGTTCGAGGACCGAGTTGTCGTCATTCGATCATTACTCTTTTTCTTCTAACCATTCTGGTTATTCTATTTCCAGAGCCACCACGGGAAGGTGGAGTAGGATCTTGATCAGGTCTGTTTCACTGATACCAAAGCAAACTCAAACATTTAGCTATGGTTTTGCTAACAGCGTTCAAACCATGCCTTGTCCGCGGTCCCAAATGTGATCACGCAGCCATGAACAGACTTCACAAATATCTTGTCAAGGTGGCAGATACCAGGCGAGAGCGCTACGCAGGAATCCAAAGAAGACTTATCAACCAACACAACACCGGTGTTGTTAGTGGCTACGTGTTGATGGATATTCTTGGGAAGACATCTAAGCACGTATGGGCTTGCCCGCTGCACAATAAGGATGGATGACCTGTCGACTAAACTAAACTAATTTAAAGTAAAAAAGTAATGAGCCCCCGTCACGCCAAGTGGCGTATAGGGAATATGGTGTTAGTGACCATAAATTTTACAGACCTTCAGCACGTAATTTTTGGGGTAATGTGGTCGGTATTACGCCCGTGCCGCTTTACTTTCCCAGAAGAAAATCCGTAAACGAATATGATGAATATTATATGTATTTAACAAATAACGTTTAAGTGAAAACTAGAGATACACTGCCCTACATATTGAATGTTATACTTCAAGTTGAAATGGATGAATTTTTTATGGGCTTTATCACAATTTATGTTAATATAACATACATTATTAGATAAGAGATACAATACAAAAAGATGTATCTTCTGGTGTGGATCAAATCAATTTGCAATTCCGCTTTATATATGGAGATATAGTTCTCTTTTTTCCCTTCAGTGTATATGGTATTGTCACAACTAGTTGCTATATGACGTTGTTGCAGTTAAAAAAAAAAAAAGTAAAGTACCCCCGTCACGCCAAGTTACGTATAGGGAATATGGTGTTACTGACCATATATTTTACAGACCTTCGACACATGATTTTTGGGGTAATGTGGTCGGTATTACGCCCGTGCCGCTTTACTTTCCCAGAAAAAAATCCAGTACCCATTAAAGGCTGGGTGAACCTGAAAGCCATCGGTCGGTATCGAACCCTACCTCTTTTCCTTTGTAGTCCAGTTCACAAACCACCGAGCTATCACGGCTCCCGCGTTTTTGCAGTAATAACTGCATATTCCTGGGCAGCATGGTCATTGTAGACAGACCGCATTTTACCTCAGATCTTTAACTGACGCGGAGTGAAAAATAAATAAGCTAGTCTTGGTGGCATGCTATAGCTCAGTGGTTAGTACACTGATATGCTGTAGCTCAGTGGTTAGTACACTGATATTCTGTAGCTCAGTGGTTAGTACACTGATATGCTGTAGCTCAGTGGTTAGTATACTGATATGCTGTAGCTCAGTGGTTAGTATACTGACATGTTGTAGCTCAGTGGTTAGTACACTGATATGCTGTAGCTCAGTGGTTAGTACACTGGCGTGCTGTAGCTCAGTGGTTAGTACACTGGCGTGCTGTAGCTCAGGGGTTAGAACACTGACATGCTTTGGCTCAGTGGTTAGTACATTGGCATGCTGTAGCTCAGTGGTTAGTACACTGGCATGCTAAGGATAAAATGTCGGGCTCGATTACAATCAATGGTTTCTATGATTACTCAGCTTTTGATTTGTAGTGGATTTGTTTTCTCAGAGATTGTTCAACACGATACCCGAACGAATATGTCGATGGTCGAAATAATACGTGCAGTTGTAGTATATTTCCTCTTCCTTCCTTTCCTTCCTTTATTCCTTCCTTTCTTTCCTTGTTCCCCTTCCTTTCCTTCTTTCCTCCCTTCATTACTTTCATCCATTGCTACTTACTTTCTTTCTTTTTTATTTCTTTCTTTCATTCATTTTCAAAATAGTTTTTTTCATTCTTCCTTTCATTCATTCATTCATTCATGTTTTCTTTCTTTCTTACTTAAAAAAAATGTATACAACGAAATTTGCTAAGAACATGATTGATATCCTCGCACTACTGAGGCGTCTCATTTTCTTGGAAGTTGTCATGTGTATCGTTTCTATGAAGTTTTGGCAATTTCACTGTTTTCTCGCTCGCTTCCTTATTGCTGGTTTATTTTGATTTACAAGACGATCTCCGTTTCGTTTGTTGTCTTCCTCGTTTACTGGCTGCTTGATGTTCGACACGCTTGGAGTCACTAGTTGACGCTCAGAATACAGCACAGCTGTCGACTAAAGTTAACAGTAACAATAACACAAGAATTTTGGTAAATGAGCCATGGTCGATATGGATAGGCATATTGCACACACAGTTGCGTGTCATTCTGACAGGAGTGTATAAAGAAGAAAATGGAGGAGATGCGATATGCTACTGTTTCACTGATATCTTTATTTCTATTCTTTCTTTACCTCTTCTTAAACCTGTTCAGGTGTCGACGGGAATGCAGATCGTCCTTTTGGCGGCTTCAATCATTGTCAGTTGATGTTGTAGCGTTTCTTTGATGTTTTCTGTCCATCTTATTCTGGGTCTGCCGCTTGCTCATCTCCCCTCTCATCTTGCTCTTCTCCCCTCTTCTCTTGCTCTTCTCACATCTTCTCTTGCTCTTCCCCCCTCTTCTCTTGCTCTTCTCCCCTCTTCTCTTGCTCTTCTCCCATCTTCTCTTGCTCTTCTCCCATCTTCTCTTGCTCTTCTCCCCTCTTCTCTTGCTCTTCTCACATCTTCTCTTGCTCTTCCCCCCTCTTCTCTTGCTCTTCTCCCCTCTTCTCTTGCTCTTCTCACATCTTCTCTTGCTCTTCTCACATCTTCTCTTGCTCTTCTCACATCTTCTCTTGCTCTTCCCCCCTCTTCTCTTGCTCTTCTCCCCTCTTCTCTTGCTCTTCTCCCATCTTCGCTTGCTCTTCTCCCCTCTTCTCTTGCTCTTCTCCCCTCTGCTCTTGCTCTTCTCCCCTCTTCTTTTGCTCTTCTCACATCTTCTCTTGCTCTTCTCCCATATTCTCTTGTTCTTCTCCCCTCTCCTTTTGGTCTTCTCCCATCTTCTCTTTTAATACATACTTTTCGTGGTAAGGAATAGCACGACATTCTTTCTAGATGAGCAAACCCATTTATTTGTTGTTTCTGTTTAAGGTTAGGATGGGTTAATAGCCCCTACTAATTTTCTTGTATAATTTCTGATTCTGTCATTTCTGGTCACTCCAAGCGCTTTTCTCAGACATCACATATCTGTGGTGACAATCTTTCTTTTGTGCTTAGTCGTAAGTGACCATGTTTGGCATTTGTAGCACAATTTTGGAATGCATATACTCTGTATAAGATGTTTCTTGGTGGTAATAGGTATACTTTGTCTTGAAGTATAGGGGATAGCTGTCCCAATATTCAGTTTGCCTCGATGCGTTTGGTGTCTATTTTTAAATCGATTTTATCGTCTTTTGAGTGTGTTGTTTTCAGATGTTTAAACGTATATTACTTGTTTTATAACTTGTTTTTTTGTACTTATGTGTAATGTCAACTTTTGTTTTCCTATTGATTTTTTTAATACTTATTTTCTTGGTATATTATTTTCTTTTTTTTTTAAGGGCAGCAGATGTTAAAGCTCTGTTTCTTTGAAAGCTACGAGGGCTTGATCGTCAGCAAAAAGTAGTTCACTTATATCTTCACTTTGTGATTGCATTTTTTCACTCATACGGACTTAAATTTTGAATGAAGTTAGCAGGAAGTGATCTGAAGTCTCAGGTAGTGATCTGAAGTTTCAGGTAGCGATATGAAGTCTCAGGTAGCGATATGAAGTCTAAGTTGGTGATCATAAGTCTCAGGTAGTGATCTGCTGCTGCTTGCTTGCAAGCAAGCAGGTAGTGATCTAAAGTATCAGGTACTGATATGAAGTCTCAGTTGGTGATCTGAAGTCTCAGGTAGTGATATGAAGTCTCAGTTGGTGATCTGAAGTCTCAGGTAGTGATATGTAGTCTCAGGTAGTGATCACAAGTCTCAGGTAGTGAAGTTAAGTTTCCGATAGTGATCTGAAGTCTCAAGTAATGATTTTAAGTCTCAGGTAGTGAGGTTAAGTCTCAGGTAGTGATGTTTTGGATCAGGTAGTGATGTTAAGTCTCAGGTAGTGATGTTAAGTCTCAGGTAGTGATTTTAAGTCTCAGGTAGTGATCTGAAGTCTCAGGTAGTGATCTGAAGTCTCAAGTAATGATTTTAAGTCGCAGGTAGTGATCTGAAGTCTCAAGTAGTGATGTTAAGTCTCAGGTAGTGTAATTTTAAGTCTTGAGGACAAATAAATAATGACTGGTCTTTGGTTGTAAATAGCAATAGCTTGTATGAGCGGTACTGACATAAAAGAAAACAAATGTAGATATTTAAGTGAAGTGCTGACAACTATAATGGTTGGGAAGCGAATAAATAAAGATCGGGTTGGTGTAAAAAGAAACGATAGGTTTGTCGATTTATAGATTTAAAGACACCAGTGTTATGATTAAAATAACGCGTTTGTTAAGACCGAGCATACAGATCTATACAGAAATAGAAACATATTTCTTGAGCAATACTTTAAAAAACAGCATATCATGAAACATATAGATTGCGAAGGTTAATAACATTGTAGAAACTATACATAAATGGTATAACAACAGTATTAATAATTAACAATTGTCGAATATCATAAACGCTAAGAGTAGCAAATATGTAAAGTAACATTATGAATAAAGCGGCAATCAGACATAATTTTGTAGACCAACATATAAGTAAAAGAATATCTAGGCCTAGGTATAAATGAAATAAAATTAACTAACAAATAACATATGAAGGGGGTAATTTATTGACTAAAACATAGATAATATGATATTTTGATAAACAGAGGGGTAAAAGAGTATCATGATAACAGATAAGTGAAAGAATAACTTAACCAACATATAAGTGAAAGAATATATTGTCCAACAAATAAGTAAAAGAATATCTTAATCAACAGATAAGTAAAAGAATATCTTAATCAACAGATAAGTAAAAGAATATC